>VZRJ01005662.1:371752-503361 GCA_013397565.1 Ptilonorhynchus violaceus | reverse complement strand
GCTCGGATCGAAAAAAAAAAAAAAAAAAAGCCACGATGGATCCTGTCCCTAAAGTAGAAATTTTCTTTTTCGTTCTGCAAACAAGGCTAAAGATCGAAGGAGAATGAATGCAAAAGTAATTCAGGATTGTGGTCGTGCCATTAAAAGTGTTCGGCTTCAGAACAAAATTATTTGGGAAATCCGAGCATTTCTTCTTACTATATCGACAGTATTTGAAAGTTATGTGTGCTTTGAGTAATCTGGTTCAAGGGACAACAATCTCTGCATGTCAATGTTTTCTGCAGCTTATGGAGTGAAAGCTAGTTTTGCCACTGGAAAGGAAGAAGCTTTTTCTAGCAGTCTGTAGAAGGATTAAATGTTGAACGTGGGGAAGAGGCAAAAAGTGAATACACGCCCAAAGGTTATCCTTGCATCGTGAATGTGTTTAAAGTACTCTGCAACCCAGGGCCCACCTGAACAGCAGGACTAAAAGTATAATGGGGAAATATATCAATTAGAACCCCCTTAACAAGCATTTAATCCTTCTTTCAGGCATTAAGGATATAGAATAAAATTGTTACTGTACAAATCTGCTGGAAGCAGATTTTAACCCATTTGTAGATGCTTCCCTCTGATGCAATATAATAATATGGCTACTTGTGAGACGAGGCAGTGAAGATTTTTTTCCTGTGTTCTTTGTTTTTCCTTTTCAAAAGTTAAGGACTATACTCTCAGAAAAGTCTGTTCGGTCAGCTGATACATTGTTTGAATGTATGTATGCATCTTGCCTGCTTATTTGATCTTTTCTGCCCCCTACTTGAAACTGTGGTTTGTTTATTTGGGGGGAAGAAGGTGTTGTTGATTTGGGGGGGACGTTGTCTTTAGGGTTTCTTTTGAGTTTGTTTTTTTTTTTTAACAATAGCAGTGAAAGTTTTGCTGACAGCGATTATGACTACTAAACAATTCGGTTTATTGGAAGACGAATTCTACTGGATCATATTGGACTTTTCCTAGTCCCTGAGACCCTAACTTGTGAGGTTTTTTAGCAACAATCACAAGTCAGGCTCTTGGGACCTAGGCGGAGGGGAACCAGCAGCTTTGGACTGTGATTGTTTCTCTGCAGAATTTAGAGAACCAAAGGAGCTTTCCTTGCCTGGAAGGGTAAAAAGGAAAATATACTTATTTCAAATGTTGAGCAGCAGAACTGTTCCTAAAAGAAAAAAAAAAGAAAGAAATCTAAACGACTGTTACGCATTGTGCAACATTAGGATGTTACATATTTATATGTTTAGAAAACTGGACTAGATGTCATGCAACTTTTAGAATTAGAATTTAACCTGAATGCCAGTTTGCATCTAAAAAAAACCCCAAACAACAAAACCCCCCCTCAAAATAGATACTAAAATATACAAAAGGCTTCCAACCATAATATTACTACTATTATTATTATAGACAATTCTGATCGATAATTACCACAAAGTATATATTCATCCTTACTATTGCAGCATTAATTAACTTGTAAAACATAAAGCATAAACACTGATGTTTGAGGCCTAGAAAACATTCATTCAATTGTTTGAATAATGATTTCAGTCTACAGGAAAACTGTTGCTTAGCTTTTCCTGTAACATGGGACAAAGAGTATTTTGTAGTTAGTCGCCATTCTTTTTCTTTGTCCAAGTGAAAACACAATATGGCATTTAAAATACTCTTATTTAATTTACATTTTAATCTGAAAGAGAATATGTTTTTTAAAATCATACAACAGAGTTAACATCCCTTTGCATTCAGAATCATATTTCTTGTACCTGTTCAATTTAAAGTGAGCCGACAATACTCTAAGCACCGGACTCAACTTCTAACTTCTCTATCACTTTTTGCATTTTTTACTCCTCTGAAAAAAACAGCGTGAGCTTTAGGTCGTCCCTCATGTGTTAAGAACTTCACTGGCTTTGCCTAAGAAGATTCACAAGCACACAAGTTATTCTGCACTGCTTATTTGTCTTGAACTTCTCATCTACAACACATAGTTTGATTTGTATTTCTTAATATTTTATAGGTGAGTTAGTTCTGAGTCATTTTTCTCTGTTTCCTGTGTCTAACCAAGGACCTTGTTGATACATCAGACTTCACTGAAACAAAGGCTTCACACAGATCAGGCATCTAAGCTATTTGTTCATTTCAGAAGTGGTATTTTGGCTGCAGTATATTTTTTCCACTTGTGTGGGAGGAATTGTGTTTTATTGTAAGCATCAACACTATTGTTAAATAAATTGTTCTTATCTGTTAGTATAATACTTTTTCTTCTTGTCTTGTTTTCTTAAGAGACAGAAACTATGCGCAGTACATAGTTTTCAAGTTGCTCAAGATATAATTAGTCTTTAAATAGTCATAAAAAATATTGCCTTAGCAATTACAATGATGATACAGTTCCTGTAAATGTGTAATTCTTTTTTTTGTAAACTGTCAATCCCACATGCTAAGAACACCCAAAAGAGCTACTTGCAAAAATTTAGATACAGAGGTAACTTTCTCAACACAGACGTGATATTCGATGTTGACTTCTGTTTAGGCAATATTGGAAAAGTAGATCTGAATGTGTATGGGAAAGACAAATGCTCCCAGATAGGTGCTACACTCATGAAGCACTTTGTTAGCAATCTGCACATATTCTGTACAAGAGTTTTCAATACTGAAAACGGGTTATTTAAGGTACTGATCAGGTGAACACATATTCTGTTCATTCAAACTGTATAATGAGATAAAACTATATTGTGTGTTGGTATATACATGTCAATATACAACTTCAATTACATGTAGTATTTATCAAAATAAAAATCCTTATAGATTTAATCAGCTGTATGATGCACGCATCTCTGCATATTAAAGATTGTTATTTATTTTTCAATCAAAATCAGCAAAATTTACTTGAATGAGGATAGTTCGCATTCAGCACCCTGAATTCATTTTGCATTTAACACTGTATGTACAACAAAGGTGAAACTGTGGTGTGAAGCATTTTTTTTTCTGTCAGTCTGAAGATTTCCACTATGCTCTGCTCTGCATTGAGAGTGAGAAGAAAATGAATCATTAGAAACCCCTGCCTAGCTTACTCGGTGCTCCAGCAAAAGTCGTAAATATGCAGTCCTGCCTCTGCATTACTGCTTGAACTGGGATGACTCCACTGGCTCCGTCTGCCCATCATACTCACTGCTGCCCCTTGCCATAGTGATGGAAGAGTTGGTGCACTGCCTTCCTCTTTTCCTCCTCCCTCTTCTTCCCCAGTCTCAACACAGTCAACCCAACCTCAGGTACACAGGTAGGGCAGAGGTGGATGGAGGGGAGGGAGAAGCAGGGTCTTCACCCAGGCAGAATTTCCACCAAGATCAATAAGATGTTTCCCTGTGCAGGGACTAAGTGATAATGCCTGCAGAGATCATGCAGGAAGCAGTCCCCTTTACCCAGTGATACTATATGAAAGCTGTCTCTATTAGCACAAATAAATAAAAAGCATCATCTTCGGTATGCTATGCTTAGATATATGTACAGAATTTCAATATATTTCTATATATAGAAATCATATATTTCTATACGACTTGATGTTGTTTCAGTGCAAAATGCACTTAAATGGTCTTTAATATGTGATTTCAGAGTAATCAGCTTGTGCTACAACAAAAACAAAAAACCAAAACACAAGCTCTTGCAAAGGGGGAGGAAGAGAGAGAGAGAGAGTGAAAATGATGTGTGGTGCATACAAAAAAGGACTGATATTAACAATTCGATGGGTTCCTAGTTGGTAGAGCAGACTGAGCCAGACGCATATATTAGCGTCTGTCTGCTGCTGATGGGAGCCTGCTCAATGCGGTGGAAATGAAGGATCACCTAGGCTCTGACACCAGCTTATTTGTACGTTTTAATTTTAAAAAGGAAAATCACTGTTTTACATAAACATCTTAACCCCTACATGATTTTTTTTTCTTTTTTCCTCCCTCATATTGTTTGCTAATTTACTGTCAACTCAAAGTGCTGTTTAGCTACAGCCCAACAAAACATCAGTCAAAAAGCAGAGGGAAGTATTAGCTTCTCTTTTGTCTGCCATGTACAATTGAGTTATTATTATTATAATTGCCTACTTTAATTTTTAGTCTTCATGGGAGATGCAACAATTTTCTGGTGCTTCATTTTTGAGGGATTTTAAGTTTCAACAATATACCATTTCATATTTAACCCAAACAATGTAAAAAAAAAAAAAGCAGCTCATAGCTCAAGCTGGGGTGACTTGATCAATTCTTTTTATTAACCTGAAAGTCTTTAGCACCTCAATATAATATTACATATGTGGGACAGGATTCCTTTTCAAATCATATAAACTCTAGGATCCATTAATACAGTGCTGAAGACTGTTACATGAGTCAAGGGAATTCCAATCCAAGTTAATTACTGTTGGAATTAGAGGGAAGAATATTTTACTCGAAGTTGTATAACAAGAATCTACAATTATCACATTTCAGGGCATTGCTCTATTCATTTGATGAAAAATGTCAATGAGGTTTAACAGAAGATGTTCTGCATTTCCATGGGTAATGAAAATCGGCACATCCACGATAAGCTAACACAACATTTTCAGTGTGTTAATATGCAGTGCAGCAGAAATTTCTGTAGGCAGTAAATGTAGCCATCATTTTGATCCACCTGTATGTTGATTATGCTCAGTTCCTGACCGGGCACATAATTTCACACTGAAAAGCAGTCATCTCTTCTTAGGGACCAACTGTAGCCTACAAAAGAAAAAAAAAAAAGAAAGATCGACTGCTGTCTGAGGTCTGTAACTAGCTAGGTAGTCACACAATAGAAAAAACATACCTAGAATATGATAAAAGTGCCAGCTGAAACTGTATCGCTCAATTAAAAGTAGATATATTTTATTATGTTCATTTAAAGTGGTTTTGTCCAAACAATGTATCTGAGGCATTCATCACCTTGTTAAGTTTTTTCATTGTTTGATGATTACAATAGGCATCTTCAGAGTTTGTTGGATGCTGCCTTGTTCCACTCCTTGGCAACACTAGAGTTATTCTTATGGTGAGTTATATTCTGACCAGAATCCAGCTCTACTGATTGATGTGCTTCACTTGCAGTGCCTGAGTAGCAACAAGTGGATGGAGTATGGAAGCCTTAGAGAGTAAGTGAACATCAGATTAATAAGATCAACACTGATAAAATTATTTCATCTTTATAAACATCTTTAACCTATTAAGCAGGATTTAAAATTAATCACAGAATCTTCCAGTTGATTATAGACTAACGTTTATCTGGTAGGCTTTCAGAAGTGCAATCTTTATGCCTGTTCCTGCTTATTTAGGAGTTAAGGATTAGTGGTAATTGTGTGATAAACTAGATATGGTAATGATAGTTTGAGCAATATGAGTATACTATAGGGAACAAGGCAGATAATATTCCGTACTTTTCTTTTACTCGTTAGCTGTTGCACTGGGGCCGTGATTCTCTCTACAAGAAGCGTGTTCATTTATTTAAATGGCCAAGCAAATCAACAAGGTTGTGCTGAGTCGTTTAGGGCTGGTAATTTTGGTTTTGGTTTTGGGTGGTTTTCTTCCACCACCACCACCCCCAACTTCTTTTCTCGGATGTGTGCGTGTCATGCATGGGAAGGTATGAGGGAAAAACAGCTATTCAGCAGAGACACGTCCCACCCCTTTAATTAAGCTTTTCCTGGCCTATGTAAAAACACTGGCAATGTGTAAATCCCATTTGTGTGTTTGTTATTATTATTTTAACAGATTCCTAAGTATTATATTAAGATACCTTGGTGATGAAATACATATGAAAATAGTTGCAATAGTAAGTCAGTGGATACTGAAAGGGTTGGATGGCATCGGCACAGAGCCAACTGGAAGATTTTTTTTTTTCATTTAATTCCTTTCACCTAGTAGGCTCCCTAAGCATTAGGCAGAACCCAGTATGTGGCTAAGTTATTGCTCTAGTGTTCATCACACAAAAAGCACAGTCTTAGCATTTGTAAATTTTCTTCAGGGAGGTTTCTAATCTAGACAGCATTTGCGTTTGGGGATTACACCACAGTCTGTTCCCCACCACCTCCCCCTCTAACATGTAGCCCTTTCAACTTCTTCAAAGAAGTGGGGAAAGTAGGTTCTTTTATTAATAGCAGAAAACAAACCGACTGCTGGACTTCCGTGGCAGAGCTCACATAATGCGGCAGGGTGGGAACTGTAACAAAGAATGCTTGAATGCACTAAACGTATAGTGAAACCCCATTTACATTCACTGATGGGGCTTAAAGTACAATAAATGAGAAGTTTAAAGTAGGAATAAGCAGGGCCATGAAAAGACTTCAGTGAAGGTAGATAGTTCTTGAAAAGTTTAGCACAGGATTTAATTTCAAACTCAAGCCTTTCCTAGTAGAATGCATTTCTTCAGAGTGCATCCCTTTACTCAAAGCATTTCCATCAGATGACAGTAAATCAGATGAAGTGAGTATCTTCAAGGCATAAAGAAGTAGATTCTGTTTATCCAATTTATATACTGATTTTCATACAAGTGAGAGAGTTAGCAGTGGAAAAGTCTTCATGGTTCACTGTCTGTTCATCTGTACTCCCTCTTCTGCTAACTGCCTTTGAAGTGCAAGGAAAACTTTGTGTCTAGAAAAAGTTTGATTGTGGGATCCTACCATGATTTCTCACTTGCTCTCTACTTCTAAAATGTTTCTGTCCATGTGGGTGTAGGTATGCCAAAGAATTGGACAAGGTAGTTGCTTTTTCTCTGCTGAAGTTATTCTGTGAAATAGAATCACAATATCGCTAGTGAGTAACTATCACCTCTCCCCTTTTCTTCCACTAAGGCAATCATCCCTTTGTTTCAGCCCCTTCCACAGCCCCACTGTAAGGCCTTACAAATTGCCAGCTTTGTTCTCCTAAGAGTTTAAATTAGACTTGCTCCCACTTTTTGTATTACTCTCCACAGTGGTTCTTCATCCTGAACATGAAGGACATATAAATTGCCCATACTTGTAAATTTTTGCAGAATGTGCATGTCCTCCCTTGGCCCCATTCAGAAACAACCAGCAGACAGACAGTATGTATTAGGTTGCTGGTGGCAGTTTTCCAGATAAAGCTCTTCTTCTTGCTCCTTTTCTTCTGAAAAATGGCATGATAGCCCTGATCTCTGCACAATCAGAATGGAGGTTCATTCGTGAAACGTCAGATTTAGTAACTGTGATTTGAGGAAGGCAGGCTATGGGATAATTTTCTGCTGCTCTCTTCAGCACAGGTAGCTTCTGCTAGCGATGTGCATGAAACCTTTGCTACCAGCATTTAGTCAGATTTGTATTTCCAGAAGTTTTGACAGTAGGCCCTTGCCTTGGAGGAGCCCATTCCTGCTTTGGGCGTACACGAGGCAGGTCCACAGACTCACAGTGCTGCTGTTCTGCAGCAGCTGGCGTGAGCCTAACCCAGGCACGGCACCTCTCCATCCCTACGGCACGGCATCCCAATGGCATGGGAATCAGCGTTCCGAGAGCCCAGTGTGTGAAATGGCTGGCACAGCCAGCCATTTCATGGTGGGATTTATAGCTTTCCACTGAAAGCACAGGGTTCATCCCTCTGTTGGGAAGATTTGTCACAAGTCTGAGGATACACGGTGCTTATAGCTCCTGCTGGTGTTATTTATATATGCACACTGGGGTATTCAGGGAGTTAGATTTACCACTAGATTTTAAATAAACCTAGAAGACCGTGCTTTTCTGGTGTTTATTATGTTGGCATATTATTTTGGATATTAATTCTCAAACTTATGTCTCTTTCCAACATAGAGGAGTATGGTCAAAATATTGATGTTTTAGGACCCATTGAGGCACCCAGTTTTTAAACAATGGCTGGATGTTTAGAAGTGAAGCAGGTTACCAGTGCGGTATTGGAAACCTCTCCTGGCTGAGTCAGAGGGCTAGATTTCTTGTGGGTGTTACCAGTATCTGAGTGTTGAAGTTTGGTAGGCTTTTATGAGTTAATAAATTCCAAAGGCTGCAGCTTGGCTTTCTGAAATTTGGTAATCATTCCCTAAATGCTAGTGGGAAATCAAAATTACTACATGCAATAACTAACACTTTTAAAACCTTTGAAATGTTTCCAAACTGCTGCCTACGTGCTCTTCTTTGCTGCATCGATGGCTAAAATTTAGGGTCACTTTCTGGCACCCAGTATGAATGCAGACAAGTTCCCTCAAGCCTTTACTTTCCTTCCCTGCCATTTTCCCAGTGTTGTCTGGGCAGACTGTGGGCTCTTTCATGTGGGGAACACCATTCACTAATGGGAGCACAGTGACTGTCACAGGGGGACCTTGACTTTGATTAGAGCTCTGAAACTTCAGTATAAAGCAAATATTAGCAAAGCAGGAGGTCATGATTTAGTGTGGCAGTGTGAGGGAACATTTTATACATTTCTTTTACCGTCTTCTTTCTGCTGTTTGTCCTTCAGTTGTTCACGGTAACTTAGTGCAGTGGTCGGAAAGAGAGAGGGTTGCATCTGAACAAGCTATGGGATCTCACATCCCAATATTCCAGTAGTCTCCATTGAAACCCTTCAGATTTGTTTTGACATGCACATCTATTTTTTTTAGATTAATATTTTTAATGGTCCCAAAGATCTTCTGCAATAGCCAGAAAGAAAAAAAAATGCAGCGGAGTATCTCCGCAGAGAGTCCCTGGCTCAGCATTTTTGTATAAAGCTGAGCTGTATAATGTGTGTGTCTCAATTCTGGGTGATTTTACCATGGCCAAAAAAATACTTCAGCTTGGATTATGAAATGACAGTAGAACTTAATACCTGCAGTAGTCTTCTGAGAGGACTTGCAGACTTCCTGCTTGTGGTAAAACCTGTGGCTGAATGCCATCCGTGAATGCTGTGGATGCCATCCTATACCCTCTCTGCTTCCACGTACCATGTGCCTTTAGCTGAACCAGGAAACTTGGCAGCAAACAAGGCTTGCACCTTACACGGACTAGGCAACAAATACAGCCAGGCATCTTCTTCTTTCTTTCCCTCCTTTTCCCTCCCCCTTGCTCTCCTCCCTTGTGTCTCCCACACACAGCAGAAATATCCTGTCCGCTGCCAAGGCAAACTCAATCATCCAGTCTGACTTCCTCCATAAAACATGCCAAAGCATTCACCAAGCAACTCCCACATCAACACCAACAATTTCTGTTTGGTTAGCATGTATATTTAGGATTTGGGATGGCAGAGAATCCATAACAACCCCCTGGAACTGTCTCCCAGTAGTCTATTACATCAATATTAAAAACAGAGGCTTTATTTCTAATTAGAACTTGTTTAGCATCAGCTACCACCTACTAAAAATTTTCCTGACTATTTAAATGGTCATTTGCTTCCTTCCCCCTCTTAGCCTCTTAGCATTGTCACTGAAAAACTAATGAGATTGTCTTCATTGTCTTATTTTAAGGTTTTTTGGGAAGATCAGATGTTGCTTGCTCTTGTTTGAGCCTTTCCCATTTTGTCAATATCCTCTGCAAATACTAATACCAGGATGAGTGAGCTGGTGTCTGGAATGGTATTATTAGTTTGCTAGTAATTCCTCTTTTCTTTTGTTTGACTTCGTTACTCATTTATCTTGTTTATTCTCTTCTTCACTTCACTATACTGTGAGGTATAGTAAGACCAAAAGTATAGCTAAAGGAATAAAGAGAGAAAAAGATTTGAAAGGATCTTGTGTGAGGTATTTGAAGGTGCCCAATTCCAGCTGAAATTGGTAGGAGTTTATCACCTAAACTGTTAAGTAGTTCCGTTGCCCTTATTTAAGCAAAACCTTATGTCAATGGGACAAATAATGGAATTAGCTTATCAGTCTTTGATTAATTATTAGCCAGGTAGTTTTTGACTTCCATTAATATATTTATTGAATAAATTGTGTATAATTTCAGAAGAAAATTACAGCAGCTGTATTATTCTGAGTATTTGAAAGCTTACTTGGTTTCAGCATTTTCTGTGTTTCTAGTATGTTCGAGTTACAGAAATAGATCCTACAGATGGATTAAAACATACCCATGTGTTGACACCAGGCAATCAGTCTCACATTTTACAGGTATCCATCCAAACAGCAAGGATATAAGCTAGCTAAAGGATTATTTTTTAATGTATTTCTCCAAAGTTCTGTAACCTAGTCCCTTCACAAGGCTGATTTGTCTGATCTCAGTAAATCTGCAAGCCTGCATGTTTTATCATTTTCCTATCATGTGTTTGGGGAGGAGGGACGGGGGCGGGGGGGAAGACTGATCTTAGATAAGCAATGGAAGTTGGTTGAGAAAGGAGGAAGCTGTCATCTGTAGCCTTTCCAGACACAGCAGTACAGTTCCAGACAGTCACCTGAGTATTATCGCTCTGCCTCAACTATAAATCACAGTCTGGTAATGGCCAAGGCTGACACCCTGACATTTTCAAGAAGAGTAAAAGACCTGATTTGAATGGAAATCAATTTCATTTCACAAATCTTGGGATACTCCAAACATGGTCTTGGGTATTTTTGTGTCTTGTTCAGAATTTCCATGATTTTGTCGAAGGATTAGTTGTGCTATACAATGACTCTGGTTTTCTATGTACAGTTTAAAATTACAGAAATATGTGTGTGTACGTGTACAGGACTTGGTACCGCAGAGGTGTGGGAGAGAAATTCCCTTTTCTGACAGCCTGTGGAAGGTGGTGGGCACAGCTCCTTTAGCTACCTTACCTTTTCCCCATCTCCAAAGGCAGTAGCTGTCCTGCACTGGAAGGATCAAAAGGCAGGCTCAGAGCATGTGATCTCACAGCCCTGGTCTCCTTCATGTGAATTCCTGTGGGGTGCTTCAAAGGGGTGGCAGTGTTGGCCCACCAGGACTTCCCATTGCACAGTGAATTGTCGTGCTTGTAACTGCCTTTCTGTACCTAAAATGGCCCAGAAGTTCTAAAAATTTCAGCTGCACTTTTTATTATTTGAATAGACAAAAAGAAGCCTCAAGCAAATGGAATTAAAGTTGCTTTTTCTATTTTAATTTTTTTGCCTGATCTGTAAGAATGTACTGCAAAGATGAGATATTCCCAATTCAAGGAGGGAGGGGAATGACCTTAGTGATTGTAGTGGCCACAGAACAGTTGCACTAACGAGTGTCAGTAAATCAAATCCCAAACTTCCTTCACTCTGACTGCTCAACACTCCTTTTGGGGGAAGGCCACGGCCCCACGTGAACACTTTGAGGTGTCATCCGACCTCCAGTGACTGAAGGTCCAAAACCGACCCTGAAATATTCTTTCCAACAGTGTCATGAGGAGCTACCATGCTCTGCAAAATGTCAGTTTTCTTACTTGGCAAAACAAAACCATCTAGAGTACACTGGTTAAAAAAAGGAAGGTGGCGTAAGGTAATGCATGTGTGAGAATCTAAGCCAATGAGTAAGCTGTGCCTAAATTTGTCAACAGATACATTCCTGCGTGAAATTGAGAAAGGAAAAGTATCCTTAGCATACAGAGGATTAAAAATGTCTGATGGCCATTCCATGCTTAAGCCCCTTAAACAGGACAGTGCGAAACACGTAGCGGTGTCTATAGCAACAGGTGTGAAATCAAAGGTAAGGATTTTTCTCTCTTTGTGTGTCTCTTACCTGCTGCACAATACTCCTGGAAAACCTGTAAGGAGCTCATTAAAACTCTGCATGTGTAACACAGTCCCAGTGCATCAGATGACTTTCAAAGGCCGTAGCTTTGTGCTGTGTCTAGACACTGTCCGTGGGCTTTATCGCAGCACATCTTAAGGAACAGTAAAACACTTCTGGTGTGGAAAGAAATGCTAACAATTTAGCAAATTGCTAGCATCTAGCCCAGAATCCTTTCTGCCTGACAATAGCCACTAGGACATGCCCAGGGAAAAGGATAAGATCAGGACAAGTAAAGTGATACTTCTCTGTTGTGGGGTTTTTTTTCTGTCTCCTTCAGAATTCAATGCAGTGACTAATAGGTGGTAGCAACCTGTTTGAGCACCCTTGGCAGAATTTTTCCATTCTTCTGTGCATTTGTTTAATTGTTTGTGCTTTAATTTACTGAACCCTTTTGGTGTGATAACAATGGTATCTTTTCTTGATTACAAATATCTCCATTTTCTGCAGTTTCATTTGCGCCCAAGGAAGACTGAGAAAATGTTGGAGCCCTGTGTAAGTGTTTTGCATGGATTTCCAAGGGGCAATGCCTCTGCATCATTATGCTCACTTAATTTGTTTTCTCTAAGTGTTTTCTTGGCAGGGACAATTTGTAATGTTCAGTTATATGTCAGATCTTACCTGGGGCCAATGTTTTTTTCTGGTACATGTAGCTTATTGGCAAACTTTTCCAGCCACACACTGTTCGGTACAATGGAGAGACTTTAAGGTGTATTAGATCAGAACTGTGACATTTGGCACTGTGATGTTCTCATGATTGTTTTTATCAGTGCAAAGCATGTCCTGGAAGGCAGAGGCATCTTGCAGCCTTGTAGTTTCCATAAAGAAATGCTTTGGCCTCGTTAAAGTCAAGGGGAGCTTTTGGCTTCAGCTACTAAGATGTCACCATGAAATTTAAACATTTTGAAGAGTGGCCACCATCCTTACAAAACACTATTTCCACTCTCAAAAAGCTCCACACTATAAGCTGGATCCTTTTGTACCTAATAAATCCCCAAATTACATGGGGGATGGTGTAATGAACCCTGGAAAGCATTTTCCTTGTCAGAACATCATGCCTACTGAGTCACAGGTTTCAAGAACAAGATGAGAAGTTTACATTGAAGACTGCATCAAAGTAGAATGCTAGCTCTGGAAAAAAGAGTTTAAATCATCTGTATTCAGAGACTGAAAGGTTCTGTTTAGAGTCAAGCAAAGAAATATAATATATAGCTGGTTTGCTCAGGATCTAAAAACCACAACAAAAATAGGAACAAATCAAGTGGCCTCATTGTGTATCATTTAACATGATGCAAAACTATCCTGGTGTATTTTTAATGGAACATGAGTTTAAATATTAACTGCTTAGTCTAAACAGAGATTTTAGCTTTTAATATAGCAGCTTTATTGGATGATTCATGTTGATTGTACATGACTTTTTAAAAGTAACTATAGCATCACAATTTGTAAATTGTATAATATTACCAAGATTCTACCTGAAGTAATTCAGAATCCTCATTTTTTAATGCGGTGATTGAGTTCTTATTTCATGACCAAAATTTAACATCTAATAGTAAGTGCTGATTTTACAAGGATTAGATTAAGTGAAGCCACTCTGCAGTATAATGCCAGTTTATTAGAACACGTTATGACCCAGTTGATGAGACAAAACAAAATGGATTCATGTGGTTACTTGGTATTTCTTTCAGACCTGACTGAAATTTAGTGCTTGGGACTTCATAGGAGCCATAAGTCAATAGAAATGTTTAGAAAATGCAAAGAAGTGATAGTTGCCGTTTGCCTTAGGGCATCCTACTGGTGCTACTCCCAGAGATGGCACGTCCCTTGGGACTGTGTGACATACCTGCCAGCCTCATACTGATGTCTCAGATGCTCCACGTCATCACAAAAAGCAACAGACACTTAATGCACAGGAAACTGAGTCCTGCATTACCTGTCCCATTCCATTGTACTCTTGTGAACTTCAAAAATGACGTTATTTTGTTCAGAAAATTAAAATACTGCCTTAAAATACTCCAGTGTGACTGTTACAACCAGCTTCATTTTTTGAGTTTATATTTGCAGGAGGAGATTGGATAAGAGCAGATATTAGTAAAATATGTCAGTGGATACTTGGTATAGCTCAGGTTTATGAAAGCTGGAGTTTCCTATGGCACCACAAGACAGCATTTGAACACAGTTGCTTCTATAGTGGTCAGTTCATGACGTCTCTTTTTAAAATTTTTCTTTACTTTTTTTTATTTTAAGGCTGATGTTAAAAGGTAGACTTTTTAACCAATAGCTGTCTGTAATGTTTCTGCCGTGACAAAATGGTGCTCTCATTTTTCATTAATTGGTCTTTTTTTGGTCTGTTTTCAACAAATGTCAGAGCACTGAGACACACGTTTGGATTTCAGCTGTGTAAACATATACCATGTCAGTACTCCAGCTTACCCCTTTCATAGCTACAGTGAGCAGCTGAAAGTGTACAGTCCAGGGATTTATTAGTGATAAATGTGCTGCCAACATCACAGGTGAGGGTGGGTGCTTCTTTTCCCAAAAAATCTCGAGTCACAATAGTGGCCGTGTCAGACTCACAGTGAGCAGAGGCAGCTCTGTTGCAGAGCTTCTGCTGCAGAGGTTCTGCAGACCCACACTGGGACTCTCCTTTGCTTCATCCCCGGGATGAGCCTGTCTCTCCTCAGCAGATCCACGTCAGTGAGAGGGAAAAGGCAGTCCACTCTTTTTGGAAGTACCCTCTCAGAGCATCTGCAGGCTCAGGCTCAGGGAAACAAACACATTTGAGAAGCAAAGTCAAGATTTTGTTCCTTATACCATGTGTGAAGACCAGGGTCTTTTTCAGTTTAGTTTTTTAAATGAAGCAGAATTTCTGTTCCCTGTGCTGAAGTTGTTACCTTTTCCCAATAGTTTTTCTCTTCTTTTTCTTAATTTTCATGCCTCTGAATTTCCTGTGAGAGTGATCCTTGTAGAAAAGATTCAGAGGCCTTGTTGGGAAATTTCTCTCAAAAATGAATTATCAGTTTACACAGATTCCTTGAAGGCTGAAATCCAGTCCCTTAAAGCCAATTTCCAGGAGTTACAGAAGACATTTTCCTAAAAATCCTTTACACAATTTGAAGAGACTGAGCATGTTCTGGGACTGGGTGAAAAGCAAGTTGCTAACGTTCCAGAAACACAGAGCTCAACGAAAGAAAAGCACAAGGCCATTCATATTTTCCATGATGAAAATCAGGCCAAATTAATGACCGCCATAATCAGGTTCAGGCCCGCAGACTTCAGGAGACCTCACGTATGCCGAGTGTCAGGCTGGCTCGTTGAAAACAATGCCATGGACATCCTTTGATCTGCATCACTGCTGACTAAAGCTCTGCATGTGTGGAAAGGTCATGCTCCACTTCTCTGCAGATACCAGACACCTCTACTACCTCAACTGAACTACTCATGGGAGTGGTTACTTACCAATGGCAAGTATTTACAAGGTCAGGATGCTGGTCTCAAACTACATGGAGATATGAAGATCTGCACAATACCTATGGAGTTTTGTGGGGCTTGGGTTGGTTTCTTGGTTGTATTTATTTTACATTTTTTATTTAAAAAGCTGAAATACCAATATGCTGCTGAATGAATTTTCTTTTTTTTTCATGACACATACAGCACTGTGCAGTAGTGATTGATACATAACCTTCTTCAGAAGGCACCACACTTAAATGAGTATTTTTTATTCAGATAGCATTATTACTAGAATAAGAGCTTTTTTTTTGGAAAAAGAACCACCAAATCTGGACTTCAGTTGCCCAGTCAGAAGAAAGCAAGCCTGTGCAGGGTAAAAATATGAGGACAATAACATTTCGTGATCACATTCTCAGGTTGGAAATTATTTTGCTATCTTAACCACCTGAAATACTGTTATTTTTTCAGAAGTCTCTTATGCAATTAGTAATGGGAAGAACATTTTGAGTCTGAATAGCACGCCTGTGTGAGAGGCTGAAACCATGCAGTTTCCAGCATCTGGGAGTGAAGTCTCACTGTTCAGCAAGCTGCTCTGAATAGCACAGATAGCTCTGGCAGCAAGCTGGAAACACCGATACAGAAGCGCCAAATAAGTGGCTTATTTGCTTTAATTGTACTGTTCTAACCATGGTGTTCCATTTACAATCTCTGTCTGTAATACACATAAACAGATATATGTTCCTTCATGGAATCACTGCTGATCTTTTTGACATCAAATATGCATCTCTGACCAAAACGGACAGAAATTGGTTTTGTGGTCCTCACAGCCGTAAGCAATATTTGCACACACACACACACACACATATATATATATGACTTTTTGAATGGATATTTCAAAACACAATTTGATTTTGTGTTTGGTATGTACTTGTGTCTGATTTGTTGTACATTTTTTCAGCTGTGCCGGGGGGCCTGGCAGAGCAGAGTGCTGGTGGTCCACAGCCGAGCTGCTGATCTGTGCCCGTGTGCCCAGCCGGCTTGGCCAGCTGTCCAAGGATGATGTCCTTTGTTTTGCTGCCTGGGGGGGTTCAGCTGGAAAAAGCCCCACATCCAGCACCATCACTGCTTGAGAGTGCCGTCTCAGCTCCCAGTGGGAGCGTGCTGGGAGGACGGGATCCCTCACCCCTGGCTCCCAGGAGCATGGGTCCAGCGTGGTGTGCTCTGACCTGTGGTGTGTCTCGTGTAAGGGGCCAAGCTCAGGATGTTTTGCTGTGAGCAGTAAACTCATGTCACCCTTAACTTCATGTAGTTCAGACATTGCAGCCCACAAAGCGAGATCTTTAGTGCTTTGCTCTACTGAACTTTCCCCTTGTCTGTAATGGATTGTGGATGGAAGAGGGAGGAGGGGAAGGTGATAGGGAAAACCAAGGGTTTGATTGGCATGCAGTGATTTTGGACTAGCAGGAAGCAGGCGTCTCTGCTCTCCAGCCCCCACATACTTCTCAGTCCATGTGTGTTGAGAGGGGAAAGAAACCGATATTGTTCCCTCTAAAATTAATTCCCAGTTAGCCAGTTACTCCTGGTTTTTAGCTCAGAGCACACTGTAATTGCATTTTTCATTTCAGTAATTATAGAGGATATTAAAGTGGATAGACAGTTGTAGCAATCTGGCTCTTTAGACATATCCACTTGTCCAAGATCAAATGGCTACAGCATATTTAGGGTTACAGTCTCCTTCTTTTCCTTCTTGTTCTCTACTGCAGTGGATTTTTTTTCGGCGTTACCATGACAACGCTATATCTGGCTGCCAGCTCTGTCGTAAGTTATTGAACTGAGACTGGCTTTTGGTTTAGCAGATAATTAGGTTCTGTCTCACAGGTTCATTTTCCTGTGACTGGGACATGAATATGACCTACAGCTGGCCTCAATTTCAGTGTCACAGACAAAACTTTAACCCTTCCCAGTCCCGCTGCTACTGTACCCACTGCGGCAGTTGACGACAATTCCAAACCCTTTCCCGGGGGTGCTGGACACAGCACACCCTCCCGAGTCCTCAGGGCGCGTTCCCCAGGCTGTGCTAATCCCCAGGGAGGAGGGGGGCAGTCCAGTTTGCACCCCCTTGCCGGGTGGGTGGGGAAAGGGTATCGCCAGCACCAGATGAATATTGATTGTCTGGTATGGAGATTTGTCAGAAAGGTAAGCTCAGTGCTTGATTAGTGACCCTTTAAATAATAGAAATGCACAGGGTGGTGACAGGCCTTTTTTGCTTGTCTCAGGAATATGAAATATTTACAAGAGATCTGTTTTAGCACACAGTGCCCCATCTTAGGCTGGTACCTGCAGCGAGAGAGCAAAGCTACAAGGAACTTACATACTGTTTCTATAGGTACCTCCCTGATTTTCCTTTTCTCCCCAGGGAGAAGGGCGGGTCCAGCCTGGAGGCACTGGGCACTTGTCACTGGACCCCATCAGGGCCCGGCACCCAGGCCTTAGGGTGGGTGCAGACAGAGCAGCACCTCACCAGATGGACCTTTGAGTTCACAAAATCAGGCTGGAGAAGGAGGAAGATCCACCATTTTCTCCAGCCCCGTTTTCAAACGTGCTCTTTCCCAACATTTATGTGCAGTGTAACGTGGTCTTGCAGCTTTAGTGATTTCAAGCTGGGACACAAACCCGTCTCCTCTCTTTGAAAACCTTGCAATTAGAACTACCAATGGGAGGGACAGCCCATGAGATTTCACTGACAGATATTTGCTTAATTTGTCCATGGGATGAGGCAGGTTTTTCATACCCTTAAAAGAGCAAGAGAGGTTTCTCTCCCAAAGCTGGCAGATCCCAGAGGGTTTTCCAGAGAAGCAAAGGACCATTGGTGTAGGAGTTGTGTATCTGCTTTTCAGAGGCCGCAGATTCTTGGCATCCGGCAGTCCACACCATGGTGCTGCTGGGACTCATCCCACCTGTGGTTCCTAGTGACACTCTTCTTTCTGTGGAATCTCACAGCAGAAAAAAATAAAAAGAGGCTGGCTGTAAAAACTGATGGACTTGCACCATTATCCATCAGAGGGCTCTTGCGTACGGGGTATTCTCTGTGCGTGCTGTGGGTGTGTGGATGGAGATTCCAGCAGGCTGGACACTTCTTCTCAGCTTCCCTCCCCTCTCCCACCAAATTATTTGTGCCTATGTCTCTTGATTAGAAGGTCAAAGTGTAGAAGGGGCATCTGTCTTGCCACTGTGGAACGTGTCCTTCTGAGCCAATCTCCCAGCCTGCGTTTGTTGATAAAATACAGTATGTGTGAAACCTGCCTGTTATACAGGACAAAGAAAATGGCAATTCATGGACCAGAGACAGTGACTTCTCACCGAAGATAACACCAAAAGCTGCAGATTTAGCATATGTGTATAACCAAAACGATCAAAAAAGGCCCTTGAGGTATTTCTTGATTAGCATATTTAGTGTGGATTAGACATCCTTGCAACGATAGCGTAGAAGTTTTGCTGTGAGGTTAAACTCAGAGTGGGGGTGGGCTGGAGAGGAAGGTCCCCCTTGAATTACAGAAGAGGGATGTGAAATTCCATGTGCTGTTTGGCTGATAAATTATCCAGCTCCTTGGTGTTAATGAACATTGCCCCATCTGGGACCCCACAGCTCTGAGCTGGGATGGTGGTTGATACCACATCAGCAGCATGTTACAATATATCAGTGGTATATTACTTTATAATCACTGAAAATTTATTTCTTTATATCAGCAACTTTAATAAGGTTTTTAGGGTTATTTTCCCACCTCTTTTTTTTTTTCCCCACACATTTTATAACCAATATACATATTACATAGTTTCAGGGTTTTTTAAAGTTGGTTTCAGTGCCTGGCCCTTGTATCCTGGCATAGTCCTGTAGTGTTTCATCTGTGATCACAGTTTAAAGCCAAATGAAACACTGTTTTCATTGGAACCCGTAGAGAAATCAAGCCAATATTGCCAGTGGGATTAAATTTTATAAAAACAGATAAGAAATCTTGTTGTTTGGCCTAAAGCAACCTCACATTGTCCCAACAATATTTGCAAATGAGGGCATGTAAACCAGATCACAAGGAAAGCTGGGAGGGGATGGGGGGATGATGACTAAGAAAGAGAAAACGATTTCATGATTTCCAGCTTGAGCTCTTAAACTGAGAACCTTAATTGTAGGTAATTAAGCCCACTACCCACCCCAATACATATTGTTTACCACAACTGTCAGTAAATTAGTCTCTTCCAGAGGATGCAAAACTGTCAAGTCCTTCTGAGTCCCCAAAGTCCTTCCATAGCTGATCCTCTCTAATGCGAAAGACAAACACTTGCAGGATCTCTCCTGCTCTCAGGTGCTGAGACCAACACACTCAATTCTCTTTATTCCCAGAACAAGTGTTTAAAATGGAACAACAGCAGAAGTTCAGGCTAGAAAGAGTAAATTACAGCATTTTTTTGCATTCTGGCAATCAGTAAATACCCTCTAAATTTATCCTGAATGTAAGACTTTCTTTGCTGTTTAGAATTAACTAATGTTCTTTACTACCCTCTGACAGAACCTGCCTCTACACATTATTGCCTCTGTGCTGGATGTTGGCTGCTAAACTTAGTTACATGGAATCATGTCTGAGTTATGTACCTTGAGCAGGCTGTGAGAATACTTCCTCAAGTGTGCCTCATCCTTTTGATTTCTTATCACATTTTACCCTTATGAGGTACTTGAACAGAACTTCAAGGGGAGCAAAAATAAGTCCCTTAATTTAAATATTTCATTGTGACAGCAAAGTCAAAAGTGCCTCAGATACTCTGGTGAGTTCCTCAGAGCCATAACACACTAACAGGAGTACAAAATATTCTGGTTTAAAATCAGGAATAACTTTACTTTTCCTCTGGTTCTTTAAATTTTAAACTAATTTTTTTTTTTTTTGCTAAGGTTTTCAGGCAAAAAAAATAGTATCATGGAATTAAAAAAAACATAAAATGACATAAATAAGGAAGAAAATATTTTACAGTATCTAGTACAGTCAAATTACAACATACACCAAGAATGAGAGTAGGAGTATGATCTTTAAAGGTGAAACTTTAGGTTAGTGATATAACTTTAGAAATTAGCTATGGCTCAATTCTTTCCAAAAGAAAAATGATACATATTTTTCCAAAATCAAAGTGTTGTTTCCATTCAATAGTTGATAATTTGCCGAATAGAACCCATGAGATGATGCCTCAGCAAACTGAACTGTTTGCTTGTTATCCATGTAATGAAGGATGGGGTTTTTTTATGTTTTCATTTTTACAGGTTTTCTAAAACCTCTTTTTTATTAAATGTGAAATCTGCACGAAGAAGACACCATTTTGTTTCAACCCTGAAGAACAGAAGTGATGTTTTGCTGTGAAAGAAAAAAAATGGTGATAAAAGCTCCAACAAACCTAATAATAAAATTTGAGGTATCTGCTCCTAACCCAAATGGATGTTTGACCCAGAGAGCAGTGCTGTGTCTTGCCTATACAGTGGTGGAGCACATACGTTTACTTCTTTGGCATTCCTGAACTCATGAAGACTGTGGCAGGGGAATCGCTGAGAGGAAGGAAAAATGGACACTTCCCAGTGGTGATGCTTGTTTTGGGTTTGGACAACATCACCATGAAAGTCTTTCAGGGTGGATACAGCAGCTCAAACACTGAGTTTCCCAGCTGCTGTAGCAGAGCTTTGGCAGTCACGCTTGGCCAGGGTGGCACTTCACCTGAGCAAGGAGGTTCTTTTTAATTTTTAGAATGTACACTTTGTTTTTAAAGGCATGATGGGAGAACCCACTTATTTATTAAAAAGTGCATTAGAAGCTGTATGGTTGCCACCTTAATCACTCATATCTAATCATTCTTACTAACTCCATGGGTGTGACCTTTTCTAAAATAATTCCCATGCAATAATAGCAATATGATACTTTAGGCAGTGCATTTCTGGGAATCATTGCACTTCTCAGGTGGCTGAAGTCGCTCATTCTTCATTCTCATGCTTCACAACACATCTGAGGCATGAAATTATTCCTTTCCAATGTGATGCCTTCTCCTACTCTTATTGCTGAAATGATTCTTAAGGATTACTGTGTTAAAAGCATTGTGAGGAATTCAGGAGGGGAAAAAAGGAGAAGATAATATTTTACATCAGAGTTATCAACCTGATCCACATTTCGGTGATTTTTATTCCAATCATGAGAGTCTGGATCTAATATACATCCATGGTAGATCTAGCAAAAATATGGAGGACACAGTAACTTGCTTGACAGTGTGCTGTGAACAAAAACTGACATATATAGCAGAAACTACCAGAATTTAGAAGGGTTTGTATTTGCAAGAATAAAGAGAATCGCATTCTCTGTCCGTTGATGGGTATTGCCAGCTGTCTTCTGTATGCAGGTACCATTCTTTGTTCCCAGGATTTTATGCATTCAGCTGTGATTTCTCTCTAAATCCTTTTACCATATCTTGATTGGTTTGCAGACAGAATACAAATTCTCTTGAGACAAATGTACCATTACCATTTTAAATTGTAAGCTTTTTCAGAAAATGTTGTTGGGTTTTTGTCATTAACATTTGAGAACAAAAGACTGGAGTTTCAACATTTGTTGCCACCCATGGGGCTTTTCCTCATATAAGGTTGTAGTTGCATTATGAGGAAACATCATTAGTTTCATGTTCTTTGCAAAACAATGTGTAGACAATCACAGAAACTTACCTTCTGTGCCTTTATTTTACTGTGAGCAAGGACTGTAAAACACTAGCATGCATTTTAGCTAGAGGACTACAGAAGTAATCTCTGAAGCCAATGTTGGGGAAATGGTGTATTTACCAAGTCATTACTTAGTAAAGTCCTTATTTACAAAGCCCTGGTGAACACTAATCTCAAGCTTAAAGTTATAAATGTAGCTGCATGCTCTGATGAATCAAAATTTTAGCTGTTTCCATTTCTGCCTCAGTGACAAACTTCACCTATTGCAAGAAAATGCTAGAGCTATTAATAAAAATAAAAGATCTGTTCGATACCCAAGGCTGCATCACCGAGCCGACTGTCCCTCAGTTTGAAACCATGTACATATGTAATCAAATATTTATCACTAAAACCTTACAGCATCAAATGCAGCAAAAATGATTTTACGCTCTCATATGATCCATCTTTCACATACACGTAGCAAATGCCATGTGATAGGTAATATTCAGTATATGATGTATGTAGGGTGTGTTTAAAATATTTTTTTTTCCTAAAAATGTCTTGTTCCTCTCTATTTATTCTCTTCTCCCTCTTGCTGTACCCAGTCTGAAAACACTTTCATATGCCATGTAAAGTGGCAAAAAACAGTGAGAAAATACGATTGCTTTTCTGTTTCACTAAGTAAGGGCCTTTGTTAAAATTATTTGTGCCCCCTCCTTATTTGACAAAATGTGTAAATCTTTATAGCTTGTATTTTATCTGTCTTGTAGGTGTAGGGCATGATCACTGCTTATAGCATTTTTCCTCACAAGAGAGATGAAAAGTTAATCCTCAATATCAGCAAAAACTGGTCTTTTGCTTTTCACAGGTGAGAGGCAGCATCCCAGGAAAGGCAGACTAATCCCAGTTAAATGTGCTGTAAGTGTTATGCATATGCCATATCTTATGTAGGTAATGTGATAATGATGTCTTGTAGAATAAAATCTTTAGTTAAAGACAGGAGAACTGTCAAAGTTCTTTTAAGCTGGTTCTCCACGTCATTGCATTACATTCCTTTCTGGAAGCCTCACTGCAAAATTTGTGGTGGTCTCTTTGAGACAGCTGCGGTGTCAGTTCTGGTCCCAGTGGGCAGATACATTGCCTTTTACCAATACTGAAGGGACTGGGAAATAAAAAGGTTCTCAAGAAGCAGGAAAGAGTTCTAGGATAGATTCAGGAAGGGCCGCTGTGGTATTTGCAACATAATTTTCACATTTTCTGATTAATTTTTTAAGTAATGTGTAAGTTATAGGCACATAAGGCAGCCTGCAGTAAATAGCAGACTTGCTGGATTTCAAGCAAATTTTACTGTTGTGTCTTTCAGAAATTTTCATCCTTTTTAACTCTCTGGTTTTGAAAAGTAATTCATCCTGCTTATGGTTCAGAAAGGGAAAGGAGATGTTACCAGAAAATATTGTTCATCTGATGATCTCAGCCTGAATATTGAGAATAGCAGTAAGAAACTTCATAAGCTCTCCTGTCCCACTCTGCTGACCTTAACAGTTTAGCCAGCTTGGAAAGGACTTTCATCTTCTGGATCCAAGCCAAGTGGCAATTCTAAACACCATGTATCCAAATTCTTTGCCTCTCACTGCTCTTAATATGCTGTGGGTTGCAGTGTTATGGAGTGAATGCAGTCCCATATACCTCAGTGGTTCATTTCTGTGCACACCTGGGAGAGGTTTGGGAGAGATATAAATGTGTTTCACATCTGTTGGTTTCTGGAATTTTGATGCAGTGGTCTTTGGCTTGTTCTTTCCCCATTCATATTGTACCTATTTAAACTCCAGATGTGAACCAGAAAAATTAATTTCTTCCTATCCCATCTTTTAATAGTGTCAGATGAATATGAATCTCAGCTCTCTGGAATATATTACACAGAATTTTCATTTTGTTTAGTGTGTATTAATACTTCTATAGCTGTGAACCCAGGCATATTTCTTTTTTAGGCTTTATCCAGCTTATTACATCTCCTGGGATGTGAATTTTCTGCATGTGGTTTTATAATCAATAGCAGTTTTTATTTACATTTTCTTTCCAACCATTTTTTTATAAAATGCTTATCCTTTTTATTATTTCTAGCTAGAAAATGCCAGCATAATTTTATTTGCAACAACTGACATTTTGATAGGAAAAAAGTACTTAGTTAAGTACTTTTAAATTATTCTTGGTTTGTTTTTCTTTTCTCCGTAATACCAGATATCACCTTTGATTAATAACAATCATATATAGGCTTTGTTCCTCTTATCTGGGTGTCAGCAGTAATTGGAATCCATATCCATATCCTACCTTGCAATCATGCTGCAAAAGGCCAATAAATTCCCGCTGAGTGTGTTACTTGTTAAATTTAGTGCATTACATTCAGGGTAATGAATAAAAGCACTGGGCCGTTACTGTCTGGTTGGCAGAGGAGGAGTAGGAGCAGCCAGACTCCCCTGGGGCCCCGAGCAGGCTTAAAACTGTGACAGGCAGAATCAAGGGACTCCCTAAGCATCACAGTTCAGTTTGTCTCCCTTAATTTCCTCTTCTACCAAGATTTTTAGGGGAAATGGAGGTGGGGTAATCTTGCACTGTGATACAAAATGCACTGTGCTTGTACACCAGTACTCCCTCATGCAGATTCTCTTCTGGGCAAGTAATGTACCTGCATTAAACATTCAGCTGATGACAGGTTTGACTTTGCTTTAAGAGATGCATGTATCATAAATATATATATTGTAATATTCTTATACATATATATATATATAACATATATATACATAAATGTAGGATTCTAACTAATCCATGTAAACCCTCTATTGGACTGCTGACTGATAAAAATAAACTCTCAGACTTTTGGGTGTCTGAGAACTGCTTTGGCTGACACAGGAGCAGCTGTGTGTCTCTAACTGTGGGAAGAAACAATATGTACTTCAGTTCTGAACTTGGACCTGGAAAGTTCGTGAATTTCGGTTCCTCCTGGTTGGCACGCAAATTTGCGGTGTTAAAATGATGAGAATCTGATAAATAATGTTACAGAATAACTGAAGTAACAAGACAGAATCTCAGTGAAAGGAGACATAAATCTATTTTGGGGAGGCTGGCGGGGAGCTTTGCACTCCGTCTGCAGCCTCCTTTTTGGTTTCTCTGTGCTTTCAACAGTGGGATCCTGTGCGTGAACTCCTGTCTTGAAAGAGGGACTGGCTCGGGCTCCTCCTGTGCCTCTGCAGGCACCAAGGTTAGGAGTGTGCAGAATCTTATAAGCCCACATATGGCCCTGCAGGGGGGAAGTGGCATGTCCAGCTACAGCTGGAAAGATGCTCTGGAGCCTTTCCCTCTCATTTCCATGCCAGTTCCCTATTCCTTTGGGAGACCCTAAAAGGGAGACAAGGATGTTCACATTCAGACCCAGTGTTTTCTGCGGCTATGAAACTATGATTTTTGGCAGGATTTGGACATTACAGTAGTTACACTCCTTTCAGGGACACCTGTCATGGCCAAAAATCTCCTGAACTGGAAATACTGGTACTAAGTAAACGTGCATCATGTAGATCCCAACTACATGTTTTATTTTCAAGTGAATTAAAATCCACCAAACAGAGCAAAGTTGCAGTGGAGATCTGATCTCTGCTGGAGTCAGAGGCAAAGGTTTTACTTTTTCAAGATATTATCAATGTGGAGCTGCTTTACTGAGTCCTTCTGAAGTAGTACCTTTTTTTGTTCTTTTTTTGTCACTAGAGCAAAAATCTTCCCCTTATCCTTCAAGACTAGGGGCAGATTTTCAGAATTACAGAGGAAGCACAGGGTCTTTGGGCTAAACCCACCACAGCATTCAGGTTATCCAGCTCCTTTTCTAACTGTCCTCGGTGGCCTAATTTTTGTGTTTTTTTCATTTTTGTATTTTGGGTATTAGTGTAGTTTAATGTTGGCTGAAATAATTTGTTTGATGGTGAGAAAAAACATTTTATAAGAAGAAAACTAGAAGGAAGAGAATAAACCATGCAGCCTCCACATCTGCATGTAAGTTGTCCTAGGGTGTTCCCTTCTTTTAGGGTTTTGAAGAGTCTAGGTCTAAAGTAAGATTAATTTGTTTTATAAAATGACAGATATGGGATAGCTGTACTCTGGGATTGGACTGTATATGCAATTCCAGAAGTAACTATGTCTGGCAGTTCAAAACTAAGAAAGGACTCTGTCACCAGAAGAAAAAACAAGATCGTCATAGTAAAAAGTATTGCATCAACTGCATCAAACAACTGCTCCAGGTTGTTAGGATTTAACATAAACCGTTCCCAAAATGAAAAGCAGTATTTTGTTTCAGAAAATGGTAATGTTTTGATATGGGTGATCTCATACAAAATGAAATATTTGGTGTTGCCCTGTTTTAAATAAGAATATGGCCCATGCTGCTGCTAGGAAAAGCTCTTTCCTGAAATTGCCCTGTTCATTATCTTAACTTTACAATACATCACGGTTCTGTCTGGCAATCGCATTAAAACTTAAAATGACAAATCAGCATTTCTAAAACACAAACACACGTGCCCATGGAGCATACCCATAGAGAGAGGTTTTAAGACCACTTCATCGGGAAGACAGTTCTGGCTTCTGATGTGGTCTTGTGGGAAGTCTCCTCATTTAGGGAATGCAAACAGGTCCTTGATTCTCTCCTTGTTGAACTGGAAAATACAGCAGATGAGCCCAGATCCTCCAAAGAAATCCTTCTGAATCATCACAGAAGGGAGGCTGGGAATATTTGCCACATTCTGAAAAGCTCCACATGCCTGAGAGCTGCAGCCCCTGATCTCAAGTCAGGCAGTGGTTTTGCTCTGTGCCAGCCATTGACATTTGTTGTTGATGGATTTTTATTTCATCTTCTCATGTTTAACATTCCTTTCAGCTGGAACATTTAGTTTAAAGCTATCTGGGTGCCATGGATAGAATCATCTTTAATCTTCTTACCATCAGAAATTGTGCGGGAGCAGATCCAGGTGCAATGGTTGTTGACTGGCAAGAAGTGTTTTATATCAGCACATTAATTTTTGCAGATGGTTTGTGGGTTTTGTTTTTCTTTTAATATGTGCTAGTTTGTGCTCTTCTCATCTCTACCTTTTTTTTCCCATTGCTCTGGGGGCAAAATAAACTATGACAACAATGCTGAATGTAACAGCTCTATGAAAACACTTTGATTGTTTTAAAGGTCCATTATCTGACAAGAGGACTTCATGTTTCTCGAGTATTTACTTACTTTCTGGACAATGTGTGCCACTGAGGTCTATATAAGTAGAGCCAAACCAATATATCTGGAGAAGTAATCAACCACAGTACTGTAGTTGTGTCCTTTCCAAAAAAACTAGGCTGTTGCCTCTACTGCCAAGATCTGGCAGGTAGCTTTGAGGAGATTAATGGCCCTGGTGATTGTTACTATTTGTGCTTTTTTTTCCCTTCCTACCCTTAAGTTATTACATTCCAAATGCTTATTTACTGAATAGCATGGATGTGCTGAGGAAAAAAACCCAAACAGTCTAGCATATGGCATGTTGTGATCTGACCACGTATTTGTTTATAAATTTGTGTTCTCCAGGGTACTGGACGAACACAGCCCTCTGCAGTGCTTGAGGGATCAAAATCAGCTGTTCTTTCGGGGGCAGTCTATCCTTCACGTGAAGGTTATTCCAGCCCTGTCAGGACAGTAACACATTTTCTGGACATTGACCCTGGACTTGCCGCTGACGAAGGTGAAGTTGAAATCACTGGCAAATCTCATGTGCTAGGTTTTCATGTCTAACTTGCTTTCATCAACCAACATTGCTGCCAGGATGAGGCCAGATTGTACTTATCTTCATCTTTGCTTCTTAATTTGGTGGTTGATGATGATTCCTATTCTCCATACGCTGGAGTGTTTTCGCCTATGAAAACTTTTGTATGATAAGTTCATCATGTGGGCAAAAAATTAATTAAAGTCATATTACTTGTATCGTAGTTGAAAAAATATCCAGTGACCTGTGTCCTGTTTCTTGTCAAAAGCTAACATGAACAAATATGCACTGAACCAGTAAATAAGTCTGTGCAAGTCCTAGGAGTTTCTCTTCTATTTCAGCATAATTTTTTGCATGGCTTTTTGATGTGGTGGAAAAACACTTTGGTCTTCTGGAAGTCTTTGTGCAAGCACATTTCCTAGCCCACATGAAGATGTGTCTGTGGCTACTGGCTGAATAGTTTAAAGAACAGCGTGCCAAAACAGGTGGTGATACCCACTCTGTGTTGTTGGGGGTTAGTTTTATAAGGAATGCTTTTTTCTGGGTGTTTTTTCTTTCCCTACAAGCTTTAGATACTCAAGTGATTAAAGGATGACCTTCAGAACTTCACTTAATAGTTCCCAAAGCATGGTATCTTACCCAGGAATCTTCTTCAAGCATTCCTCTTGAAATTCATGCAAAGTGAGTAATATCTTTCTGGGTTTGTTGTTTTTTTTCCCCATTACTATTATTTCTGAGTCTGGCTGGATTCTCAATTTTCTGACTATTTACTCTATAATAGGGTCTTGGATTGGCCTTGATGGCTCTGACCAGCCCCACCTGAGGCCCTCACCCACACCCCCATCTGTGGACCCACCAGCTCTATACCAGCTCATGCTCCTACTGTAGGGGACTCCCTTGCAGTGTGGAAAACTTACTTTTAGTGCTGAATTTTGGCTTATCAAAAGGATGCTAAGGGAAGCATTATCTTCCTCAGGGTATGGTGAGTGCAGCTCCATATGGGATTTCTTTATTGAGGGCCACTTGCCAACAGCCTGTTCAGAGGCCTTGTCTGAAGAGTACTTTTGTCTCTAAAATATAGTAGTTGTTTGTCTCTAAAAGAAGTAGCTGTTTTTGCTGTAGGTGTTTCTGTTAAGATCTGTAGGTGTCGTGTTCTGTTGCATGGTATATTAATCTTTGAATCTTCTACTGGGGGGAAAAACAGAAGGAAAAGAGTCTCCTATTTTATTTAGATTTTTTCCTCATTCTTTCTTTAAGTGGAAGTTCAGGACAGCATAGGGAATTGATAGTGGCACACCCTGTTTTAAATAGCTTGGTCTTCTGTTCAAGACTTATTTATTCCATTAAATACAGACTCTGAGGTATTTTACAAAACTAGTAAAATAATAATGAACTTTGTTTATGAGACTGTCTGGTAGACCTACAGCAGAAGGAATTAAAAAGGGAACAAATGAAGAAACACGTCTTAATAAGTGGGAGAACTGCTTTTGTCTTGGGATAAATTGAATTCTCTCTTGACAAATTTAGATACACTCTAGTGTAGTTATTGCTTTGTTGGCCCTTACTAAGAAGTCTGAGTTTTGCAAATGAAAATAATGTAGGCAAGGGTTAGAAAATGGCTCTCAATAATGGACCTTCTAGGTGGTCCTAGTCTGTGATGTCAGATGACATGGAAATCTTCCGCCTAAAGAAGTATTAATTGGAAGAACCAAAGCATCCTGCACGAGTAAATAGGGGAAGAAAAATGGCACATGGGAGCCTTGTGAAAACTTGTACCTGGAAGAGCACTGAAATATGCCTCTGCACATTAATTCAGTCTATGGCTGTAGAGGCTGAGCTGGACAGTTCTGATACAGGTTTTGCTGGACTGGAAAACTTGAGGTATTGAATGATTCCTGGCCTCGCTGAGAAAGCACAATTGCAGTTACCTGTAAAATTATCATGTAATAATTCTTCTTCCAGCTTGTGAGGAAGAGAGAGAACACAGCACAGTAAGAGATTGTTAGGATTTTTTATGCCTATCTCAGAAGGAAGTAGGATGCTTTAGCAAGACAAGGAAAAGAACTGAATCAGCTCTTCTGAAAAAAATATAAATATAGACTAATAAAAAAGAAAGACTATGGAAATACTTGTGTGAGAGAGCCTTGTTAAAAGATGGATTCATCTAAACTTAGCTGTCATACTAGGCTTATTTTCAAAATAGAGATGCAAGTCCAAAAGGAGGAGCAAGTGTGACAGAGACTCTTCATTTCCCTTGGATGTGCCAGGCACCATCCCTCTGTGTAGGTGAGTGTTGTTTTAATTAGTTGGTAGGTTGTGTCAGCAGCATCCCTAACACAATGCTACAAGCAAAGGAACATCAGTATAAGCCTAGATGGAATGTGTGCTTACAGCTTATTTATGTTATCAATCACTGCAACGATGATTTGTGTATATGTAAAGGAAATTATCTCTCAAAGATATTTGTATCAAGTGAGTTTGAATGATAAGAACAAGGTTAACTTGGGGAGAGAAAGAACAATATAGACACCAAGTTTTGATTTGTGATTCTAAAGCTTTGCTTATAATGGGAAATACCGTGATAGAATTGGCTTGAGCCGGGTTAGCTTTTTGGTTTCCTTTCTTTTTTTTTTTTTACTTTTGGCTGTAGGGTTTGCTCAAAGAGGGAAAGAGTATTGAACTGAAAAACAGTCTTGGAACAGTAAGGTTAGAGCTTTTGCAAGAGCTCTACAAACTTTCTTCATAACAGATGAGGAGCTGAGTTGTTTGATTACTCAGTTGTTAGTGTGGTTGATTTATACTTACTTCTTAAGATATGACTGGCCTTGTTATGGAAATCCTTGAGTGAGGCTATCCACCAACTTGAAACATGAAGATTATGCCTTCAGAAATATCAAACACATCAAAAACACCTGGCAGAAATAATCTGCCAAAAATGATTTTATTATCCTGACACTTTAAATTATCATAGGATCGTTTAGGTTGGAAAAGTTCTTTAAGGTCATCGAGTCCAACCATTAACCCACCACTGCCAAGCTCACCACTAAACCATGTCCCCAAGTGCCACATCTGCACGATTCTTAACTCCCTCCAGGAATGGTGATTCCACCACTTCCCTGGGCAGCCTGTTCAAAAGCTTGACAACCATTTCCATGAAGAATTTCTTTTAATATCCAATCTAAATCTCTTGTGGTGTAAACCTGAGGTATTTTATTATCCTATCAATTACTACTTAGGAAAGGAGACTGACCCCCACCTGGCTACAACCTCCTTTTAGGTAGCTGTGCAGAGTGCTATAAGTCCCCTCAAGCCTCCTTTTCTCCAGGCTAAACACCTCCAGCTCCTCAGCTGCTCCTCATCAGACTTGTGCTCCAGACCCTTCCCCAGCTCCGTTGCCCTTCTCTGGACTCACTCCAGCACCTCAGTCCCCTCCTTTTAGGGAAGGGCCCAAAACTGAACACAGAATTTGAGGTTCACCAAATTCTGTGCCAAGTACAGGGGGACATTCTCAAAATATGCTCAGCTGCAGATCTGTATGCATAATATGGCAAGCTCAAATGTTTTCCAGTATTTTTTTCCTGATGAAAATATCCAAAGCTATGAATGATGGTACTGGTGAAGCCTAGATGACATCTCACACTTACACAGTATTGGCTGCTCGCTGCCAAAACCATCAGTGTGGTGTTGCAAATGTAACTGAAATCTTTGCTCCAATGTGGCATGGAGGAGGGGATGGACCTTGTTCCCAAGGTTGTGCTGAAATCCAGAGACACAGATGGTCTTCTGTGCAATTGCTTTGTATAGAGTTCTGTGACCAGGTAGTGACAGCTTGCTCCCATTTTCCAAATCCTGAGGAGCATTGAAGCACAACTGAAGCTATATGGAATGCATTGCTCAAGTTCTTGTTGAGGTATGTGGTCTCATTTGGGAGAGTATCTCGCTTGTGAGAATGTTTTCTTGGAGCTGTGCTGTCCACTGCCAGTGTTTGAGGATCCTGCCCCATTAGGAGGGGATGGACAGTGAGGAAGACTGTCCATATTCAAGTGAAAGATTCTTCTTCAAGTAACATTTGTGACTTGGTGAGAGTCAGGAAGGACGTGTTTAAAACCCTTAGAATTCACACTGAAGTGAGAAACAACACTTCAGCTGGAATCATTTCAGCTGGCAATGAATTTATAAGGTAGTTTGGCTGATATAGTCCAGACTCTACAACAGAATTCTGAGAAATATCAAGAGAATGATCCTGAACCCAAAGTTTACTACCAATATATTGCATTGTCAGCAAAAAACAGAGTCATGAGACAAATTCTTGAGTTAAATAAGAAATGTAGAAGGGTGTAACCGACCATCACAGCGTCCTATTTTCAAAACTGGTGGATGAGTTGATGAAAACAATTTGTAATTAATGTGTGGTGTGGTGAGTGAAAGGGAGAGCAGAAGTGAGCATGTTTTAAAGCAGTCATATTGGAGGACAATAAAGCAGTCATATTGGAGGACAATAATGGAAAGTTTAAGAAAATAAGAGGAAGGAATAAAAGAACAAAACATTAGAAGTGGACTTCCATTTGCTGACTATTAAGCAGAGCTAAGAGCAGATCTGAAGTGTGTAATTCACAGTACGCACCAATAAAGAAAATTAAGAAAGAAAAAGTAAATGCTGAGGCTCTGATGAGGATACAATTCTAGTTTTTTGCATTTGCAGATGGAAACCACCTCTCCTGTACAGAGCTGTTTCCCATCCCACAAGTTAGCACTCCAGAATTCTAAATACCTTCTACAGGCCATATGTGAGCAGGAGACTCTCCTCTTTGAAGTGCTTTAGAAACGCAAGCATATGGAAATGTGTGTGAAGACCACTTCCATTGCTGGTCTGAACTTGGTGACACTCTAGCAAATGGGATTTACAAATGTTACCACACGATTATACAGCTTTGACAAATTCTTTAGAGGAATACCACCCCCCAGCATGTGTTGGGTTCTTCTGAAGTTCACTAGGGAAAACCACCCCTTCAGATTTCAAGCTTTGCTTTCCTGTTTCACTAAGCAGTTCACACTTTCAAGGAATATGACAGAATGTGATAGGACAAAATGGTCTAATGGTATTTAAGTCAAGGGCATGACACAGGTGTAAAAAGAATTTGATCAAATATTTCTTGTAAGTTAAATTGAAAGACAGGTCTGGTCAAGGCTCCCTGGCAACAATTTTCTTGTTTCTTCTCTTTTTCTCTTCTTTTTTTTGTACATTCTTTCACAAGGAGTCATAAAATATATGTAACTGACTTAGCATTATAGACACTAATATTTATTTATTTATTTATTCATGTGATTTCTTGAGAAAAGTTTAATTGTTGGGGTTTAAATTGCTTAACCAGTTCTGCTCCCTTCTGTGGAATCACTGTAGCTGTTTGCACTGATAGCTGTTTTTTGAGATGACAGCCTACCTTGTGTCATCAAGGTCTAGACAAGATCAACACTTAAGTTTATGGAAAAAAAAAAAAATCTTACAGAAAAGTGGCACCAAAGTGCATAAATCCTCATTTCATATTAAAGTTTATGGAGGGACTATGGTACAGCAAAATTTGACAGGAATTCTTTTTTTTTCCGACCAATAATGCACTTTTTATGTGCTTATTTCTTCTGAGCAGTTAAAGGTTGCATGGGACAGATGGTGAAATGAAAGAGGAGTTAAAAGCATATGTTACATCTTCATTTACTTCTAGGAGCAGAACAATGAACTCTGAAACTTCTTAGGTTTTTCATACATATCATCTTTATTGTGTTGGGTGCTACCGGTCTGGGGTTTTTTAACCACACCATTTTCTAAATTTCACTTTCCTCTGCCCAGGGAAAGTGATTCATAAATAACACCTTAGCACTTATAGAAAGTTTTTCGTCTTTGATGCTGGTAAAGCACACTTAAAAAAGGATAGTGAGCATCATTATGTCCATCATATAGGCAGAAAATCTGCAGCAGAAAAAGGTTAAACGACTTGCCAGAAGGCACACGGAAAAGCAGAAGTAGCAGACAACCACCCACAAGTCCAGGGATAGTTCTGTTCCTTAGTACTATAGTTCTGGAAGGTAGGAATAAGAAGTACTACACAGCCTCTTCTCCTCTGCAAGATGTCTTTTCACAACGTGGCTAAGTTTGGCTCTCACTGCTCTTTCCTGCTTAGCTGATACAGTTTCAGCTTTTACAGCCATATGTGATAAGAGCTAACCTTAACATCTATAGAAACTGGAACTTTAAGGACCTTGTACTGATGTTATTAATAGAAGAAGAATTTGGAAGATCCCACTGTTGAGTGTCATCTTTGCTAGATAAAGTTTCTTCCTAAGCTTAACTGCCAGGGAAGCGAATAAAAACATTGGAAAAACTATTTTACCTAACACTTAATGATTTAAATGAATTTTTGCAGACACCTAGAAGACAGCAGCAAAACAAAACAGTAAACAGAATTTTTCGTTCTGAAGAAATTCAACTAATTTGTGTAAAAGAGTAACAGCAGATGTTATGTGTACTGACTTTCAAAAACATTTTGGTAGTATTTTACGTGACATCCTCACAACAAATTAAAGAAGTGGGACCTAGATGAAAAAAAATTAAAAGGCAAAAACAAACTACTTGGGAAGCCATAGTTCATAACTCACTATCAAGACAGAAATATCTTTCAAAGCTTCTACAGTTGCCTGTTCAGCTCCAGGTTGGGAGGGATTGCCAGAGTGGTGAAAGACAGCTTTGGAGCTTAAAATTATTTTGATAAATTGGAGAAATGGTCTTGGGGGTGGGGGGATAGGATGAATGTCAGTAGGGACAACTGCAAGATGTCAATCAGCCAAGCAAAGGCAGGTAGGGGTGCAGCTGGGTAAATTGTGTATGGAAAGGGACCTGCAAATTGTTGAGACTAAAACCAGAAGTACATATAAATATGCTGTTGAAAACCAGGAAAGTATATGCCAGGGTGTACCAAGAGGCTTGGTTTATAACGTACATGCATCTTACAGAACAGGAAGAAGCACAGCTGAATGATTGTGTTCAGTCTTGGGCACTGCTCTTCCAGATCCATTGAAGAGAATCTGGAGTGGAATAAGGAAATTAAGAAGTCCATATAACTTCATTTGCAGGGTAAAATTATTTCGTTTAAAGATGAGGAGTCTGATGAGAAACATGACATTAAACTTTAAGAGTGCTAATGTCTAATGCACAGAGAAAAGCAATGATCTGTTCCCTATCTTCATGATGGATATGCCAAGAAGGAAGTAATAGACTTCATTTTCAGTAAGGAACCTGAAAGTTAAACATTAGATAACCCTTTTATCAGGAAGGAAAGTAAAACACTGCAGCAGCTGGTTTAAGGATGCTGCACTGCCAAATGTATTTTGGGAACAGTTAGTCCTGGACTGTGACCCTCTCTGAGGCTGAGGGGGGCCTGGGTAAATCCTAGGAGTCTGCTCTGTCACTAGCCAGTGGTTTTGGCGTGAGACACTCCAAACACAAAAGCCTTAAGGGCCAAATAGTGCAGTCACCCACAGAACATAAGATCTGGGGTTTCAGGATTTCTATAATCTCATTAAAGTACAACATGTTTACAGCTGTCACAACCTTAACAAAAAGCATAAAACTTCCAACTGCGTTTATTAGTACTTTTCCGGGTCTGCAGACATCATGAAACAGCAAAGCAGAGGTGTGATCAGTGGATTTCATCCCAAGTGTGGAAATCTGTGGTCACTCAGAGTACAAGTTATGGGAGTATCATCTGAGGCACGCTTAGGTCTTGCCTTTGCAGATAACAGAAGTAGGTGGACAGGTTCTTTATGCACCTGTTTGCAGTTAGCTTTGCTACAGTGTTTATTTTGTACGCCTTTAGCTTAATTAAATGTGAGCAAGTGTATGTCAGTATCCAGAGCAGGTCAATTAAAGCACTGCCGGTGGAAAGCCCACTGAAGCAAGCGTACATTTCCTGTTCTCCCTCTGTTGCCACGCATCTGTATGGGTACACACTCAAGCAGGTGCATGGGTAATTTTCAGATGCTGCTGTGAGCTGGATTTGGTATGCTGGATTATTCCCTGCTTTCTTTGGACTTCAGTGTAATCAGGCTGATTTATGTCAGCTGAAAATCTGATGCTTTATTTTTAGCATTTGAACACACAGAAAGAATTCATGTTCTTGGTTTAATCCGCTGGAACACTGGGATTTAGTGAAAAGCTTGTGTAGAGATGACAGGACTACTGGCTACATAAGCAGTGGAAGGTGAGGGGGAGGAACGTGCAAAGAATACTTTTGAGAACTAGATTAACTTTGGAATTTCAACATGCAGTTATTATTGAACAAATAAACGAGGAGGTTCTTTCTGTTCAGAAGGGAAGATTTTGTTCATTTTCACAGATAATCAGTCTGTTTCTGTAAAGTTAATAGGATGCTGTCAGGACTTTCTCTCTTGCATGGTTTGTTGGTATGCTTTCATTTCTTCAGTGAAACACGGGGGGATTATCCCAGGGAGGATGGAAAGGAAGCTGTTTCTGAGTAAAATTTCTCAAATGAGCTTAGTGAGCTGAGCTGCATTGACAAAATACAATTTATAGTACATATACCTGAAAGAATATTGTTTGTTCCATGCTTGTGTTTCAAAGTGTAGTAAATTAGACAGCATGGAGTTAATAATGAACAAAATTGGCCTATTCTATGTAGTGTTTTGGCATTCCTATGCTGTTACTTCACACTTCACAGTTTTTCTCCCCACTTGGACAGTCAGTCTCCTTCCTCTTACTTATCTATCTTCTTTCTGTTTAAGCTCCAGGACCAGTCTATTTTGAGCTAGCCTGGGATGGAAGGACAGCAAAATCAGGTTGCTGGAAACCTTGGATTTCCTTAGGCTAGCCAGTTCCCAGTGAGATAGGTGCTCAGGATGTTCAGCAGAAACATTGGTTACGTGAGTGTGGCCCCTACGCTGGCCATGGTGCTCAGATTGACCTCTGGCTTCAGATGAACAACAAGAATCTGAGAATTCAGCTTGCCAAGAAGCAGCCCTCCCTTTTATCTTTACAGAGAACCCATTTCAGGAAAACAGCATGGTTTGTGTTTGTCTCCAGTAGCAAGAACAGCTTCCTTTGAGCAGTGTTTGGTCCTGTTACACCAGTTCTGGACTATGGTTCATGGAAGGGTGGCGAGTTGGCTGCAGATGGCCTGGATTATCTCTCAGAGCAAGAGAAGCAATTCTTGCAACAAAAGCCTGAGCTGAGGCAATAGGAGTCTGAGAAGGCTGAAAAGAAACAGGTTTCTAAAAGCCCTTTTTTGGGACTACAAATATCATAGCATGTTATGAAGTGCATTTCAAAGCCCGAGTGAGGCAACATACAAGGTATTCCCTGGAGCATTTAGTCACATGTAGATTAGATCATTACAGCTGTACAAAGGTATTTCAATTTTTGCCCTTAAACAAAACCTAGTGTTTCTTTTAGGCAATGAACACTAAGGAAGAAAAAAAATTATGTGAAATAATTCCATGAAAATACATATCGGTATGGAGACATTGTCAGCAATCATTTCAAAACTCCATTTATTTTACAGTGAACTTTGTACATGTCTTCAGGGGGTATGAAATGGAAAGAGAGGGAAAGCAATTTACTAAAGCCAAACTGGGCCAAGCATAACTGCCTTGTCACCCATCCCTCAGTGGGAAGCTTTGCCCTTCCACTTACACCAAATGTCACTGTCCTGGTGAATGATACACTATATATGGTGCTGGGTTCACTCTAGTCTGCCTAAGAAACTTTCTCTGCTCCCTGTTCTCATTTCTTCTGCTGAAAGAGATGCTTGCACGAGTGCAGATAGAACTGCCAAATGGCCTGATGATTTGCCCTGCTTCTCCCACAACCATGGGAATGCAATGGGAATCTCCCAACAACGGGAATGCACTCATTACCTGTAAGGGTAAATTGCTGTTTTCTCAGACCGGCAAGGTGCCCATAGTCAGGGGCAGTGGATCTTCAGGAGTGCTGGAATGAGACAGCACAGGTGGGATCCATCTCACCTAGTTTAGTTTTAGATCATAGTATTTTCATAGTGGGATTTCTGTGCAGTACAGTTGCTAATCCTGTATGTTGACACACACTTAATTTTCCTCCTTTTTCAGTAGACAAAGCTTTAAAAAAGGAGTAATAAGAAAATTTTCTAAGTCAATTAAGAGAGAACTTTCCCTGGCATTCTGGGGAAAAAAAGTGCCTTGAAATATTCATGTTATGTTGCGTAGACTGCCCATGAAATATGCATGAAAAATTATACAAGGTACAAGAAAAAAACCATGCCACTGGAAATTAGATTCTTTAATTTAAAAGACAAGTCTTTATCTAGCAAGTAAAGCAAGAATGTGGTAAGAGCTGGATGTGTCCCTGGTAACTGTCATCTTGGAGAAGGCTGGCTGCTGTCTCTGCAAAGCTGACTGAGCCTGTGCCTTCCAGCCACCAGAGAGCTGCTTTCTCATGCTTCCACAGGTGTTATGTAACTCATGACATGCTCTTAAAATATCAGGTGGAGACACTGCTTAGCAAGCACTAACCTAGTTGTGAAAGAGCATCAGCTTCACTTCCGTCAGCCCAGCGTAATTGCTCTGATGGTGGTTAAACCGTTTTGTTGAATATCCCGTTGCCCAATAGAAGTCACTATCAGTCAAAATAGCATGTGGCAGGTGACTTCCCCCAGAATTATAAGTATATCCATACCTTTGCCATGCTCTCATAGAAAAAATTGCCCTACACATTTAGGACAAACTCCTCTCAGAACTGCAGGAACAGCAGCAGATTGAGAGCAGAAGTGAACCCTTGCTCACTGGAAATTGTGTAGTTGCTTTTACCCCAAAATTCCATCTTAGTTATTAATCATTAGCCTACAAATATGGTGGGGGCAGATCCATTGATAAGATAGATGTGTTGTCATTAAAAAAGTCATACCAGTCAGATGATAAAACCTGCCAATCTCTAGGACACTACTGGGGTGTCTGTGCAGAAAGTGGTTCCCACATTGCACTGAAGCAACTAATGGTATCTGTGATCATGTCCTTTGTACAGTTGTCCTCCATCCTCTGAGCTCACACATTTTCTAACATACTGGTTGATCTGGAAAGGCCCACATTGACAGGGTAATTTCAATGCTCTTTTGTTTAATTAAGAAAGCCCAAATTTTCTCACCTGTGTTCTACCATGATGTCATTACAGATCTCCCATGCTGACATGTCCTGGTCTTTCCTCACTTCTACTACTCTGGCTGATAGATGAGTTTCTGTTTTGTTGACTATTGCCAAGCAGAGCAGCTTAGCTGACCATCTGCATCTGGCCCTGAATTTTGGGCAGTGGCTTGGGGACACATTATCCCAAGGAACTTCCTTCCAGCTATGTTTGTGCCTTGTCCCCTTGTTGTGGCTGCAGATGGATCGATCACTGCTCTGTGACCAGGCTCTAGCTTGGCTTTGACAGCCTGGCATTCTGCAGCTGCCCTGGGCCCTGGCAAAGCCCCAAATGTACCTCCAGATGCCCTTTTGCTGGTAACCACAAATGAGGCGCACAGCACAAGTTCCACTTGGGTGGCTGGTCTGGGTAGGGCTATTGCCAGGATGGGAGGAGGAGATGGATTATTGCATCGCAGGAGAAGGATCAGGGGACTGGTAAATGTGCTTTGTTTGTTTGTTGCTGTGGTTTAAAGTGTACAGCAGGTGAAATTCTGCAATGCTGATGGGCTGGTAGGGGGGGGGAAAGGAACATGGAGTATGGTCATGTAATGCTTAATATCATGAAAATCCTCTCAAATATGAAAGCAGTTATTTGCACTGTAGATGTGAGCCAGCTGGCTGTGTGGCCATGGCTGCAGTTTAACATTAAATATGCAGCAGTTACTGGACTGCAACTCACTGGGAATGATACACCTCCCCATTATCCCTTCTTGTGTCGACAAGCCCAGAAAGCGAGGGGGGGAAAAAAAAAGAGATGAAAAAAGCTGAGCTGAGTGTACAGTCTACTTAAATGCATTAAAAAGAGTGAATGCCAATCTGTTTTGGGCTTTGAATATCTTCAATTTAAAGGTTAGATTGTTTTTTTTCTCTTATGCTTCAATCAAGAAAAATTATATTAGGTTGAGTCTCATGCAGGCAATTACAGGTTCTCTTCTAGATGTCTTGATACATATAACAGAATATGAAAGTTTATCATGTTTAGGTGTAACTTGCAGTCCTCAATGCATAACAAAAGTATTTTCGTTATGACAAAGAAAATTGAGTACTGAAGAATGCACATCTCTCATTCTACTTAACTGATTTTTTTGCGGACTGAGACATCACTTAGATTAAGAAAATGATGTATGAAATTTATCTTACAATCTATTTATATAAAAAAAGATTTTAAAAAAGATTTTACAGTGCAGTGGTATGGTTTTATATAGTGCTCTTATACTCACTGAATGTAGAGTTGTAGTCATGGGAGAAAAGAGTAAGACAAAGGGAGGAGGAGATAATATGAGCTTGCTGGGAAGTTTTGTGCATTTTTTAGTTTTGTTTTCTTTCCTTGTGATTGGTTTAACTGTTATAATGCATCACGGTGATGGTATATTTTGAACTTCCTGAAATTTTAATAAATTTTAAGATCTAAACAGTCTTCATGTCATACATCTGTCAGAAATGCTTTACTTTTTTCTTGATAAAGGTAACAGTTAAATTTAAGAAGGGGAGGAATTCTATTTTTCATCTTTTTCTATTGCCAACATTTTATACATAACCAATTTCAATGGCTTCCTATCTGTGTTTTGCTCTGGGGTTTTTTTTTTGTCTATTGTTTTTTGCATTTTGTTTGTGGTTTGGGTTTTTTTTAATTTTAAATTCTACTACTATTACATTTTCATCTCCAATAGTGAATATACATACCTAAACCAATGTCTTTATTAACCAAAAAAAATTCACGGAACTCCAAATCAATGCCATCATTTAAACTGCTGAGAAAGTTTCAGTTTGAAATAAGTAAATATTTGTGGAGGGACTTCCGTATCAGCTGATTGTTATCTTCCTCTTACACTGATACTTTTAAAATTTATTTAAATTTGTCTAAATTGCATGAGGCAGGGATATTAATAACCTGTTTAACCCATGCTGCTCCATGCAGACCCAGGGCAGTGCCTTTCCTCTGGCAAACCTGGGTGACTTCTTTTGGGGCATGGGATAAATCAAGCTTCCAGTTGGAAATTAAACACTATAATTAAACAGTAGTCTTTCTAAAAAGCAATGTGCGCTCATACAGTATATGCTGCTCTTAAAATGTGACAACTCATTTACTCAGTGTTTGGTAGTTTCTTGCTATTATTGCTATGTAATATCTGAGTTATGGCGGGGCAAGTGCTGGCAACAAAATTTTGTTTCCACTTGCACAATTTTAAGAGTCATAAATTGGTGGAAAGGCATTTATTTTTCTTTTTTTTTCTCTCAAGGGAGGTTCTTTCCTAATGTCCCGTCTAAAAAAATCTGTGCCAAGGATCCTAATGATTTCGGAGGAAACTAGATGGGGACCTTATGAGCCTCTTGAAAAATTCCTTTAAAATGTTTTGGTAATGCCTCCTCTGTTAACTTTTGTCTTGACTAAAAATAAATATTTTAAATTACTGTGCATGAAGTTAAGGTTAGACAAATAGAAACTGGATAATTTCATCTTTCTTTTGTGAGTAGGTATGTCCTTTTCCTATGTGCACAATTTTTTCTTTTGTTGCATTGAATACTTATTGGCTCACAATTTTTAACTGCATGTACCCTATGAAAACTCATCTCTTTCCTAAATTACAAGTGAGAAAGGCAACTGAATCTGTGACTTTTATGTCAGGTTAGTAGGCAGAGATGTATGATCTGATGGCTGGAATTGTGCCTCCATTCTGCAGTTTAACATTGAGGCAATAATTTGGTCAGGAACTGGCTGTGCTGTGGGATATTGTGAGGCATGGCTATATATTCCATGTACCTGAAGCAGGTAAAAGCATAATGGAGCCCCTAATTACTCTCCTATCTCTTGCTGCACACTAAAGCCAGGAGTTTTAAAATACTACAACTATGACTGTAAGAAAGGGCAGTCTGAAAATAAACAACAATGTAGGTAAGTAAGGAGAAGAGGTTAATTCTTGGAAGTTTAACACAGGTCTTGTGGTCTGCTGAAAAAAAATGGGCCTTATTCTCTTATCTTTCCTTGTTGTATGAACTATGCAGTAGTTACAGTAAGAGCTGAAAATGTTATTTCTTCCAGCCTGTGATTTACAAAGCCATATAGATATATATAGTTTTCTGGACTTTGAGTATGAGCATAAAGGTTTTTTGTTAAACTGAGACAGGTAAACCCACTAACTACATAAAAAGTAGAAAATCATAGGCAGTGAAAGATGAAATGCAAAAAACTGACTTGTAGATTGGGCTAAAAGGTAGTTGAATGCTCCTTCAAACACATGCACTCAGAGCTATGTTTAAGGCATTAAACTGGATGCCGTAACTGGATGAACTGATCCTTTTCTGTACGATAAAATCAGTCAGAAGAGGGTATTTGCACTGCTGCAACCCTGGGTCAGCTGCCAGGTGAGCGCCTTGTGCCGATTGCGTCTGACCATGGGAGCCTTCACCAAGTCCGAGGCACCTCTGCCCTTGTCTCTGAACGAGACTGAGAAGCAAAGAGCAGGTGCTTCATCTGATGGTGCCTGTGCTGTGGGCAAAGGAGACATGTAGAATGTTGGATTGTTAAATTTTGGAAACTAGTCCTACCAAAGGGTTTGAGGGAACCTAGCCAGGCTTGATGTTCTGTAACTAGGAGGCTGAGGGTCAAGGCCTGCTTTTGGTTACAATACAACAAATTCAGTCCAAAACCACTGCAATGTAAACACTAATTGTATCCTTGCTCTCTGATACCTTCTGTAAATTATTTATCTCCATCTTTTGTTGCTTTCTGACTGAATTTTTGTTGTCTGCTTTTCTTGGATGTGCAATACACTAGGACAGAGAAATTGTTTATAGAATTAGGTACTGGATCTGCATGGTTGTAATTCTTTCTAATTTGTTTGTTTGGTTTTTCAGTACTGAGGTGTCCAGACATGATTTCAGTGTTCTGCACACAAAGTGATGAACTTCAAACACATTTCCACAGTTCAAGTCAAACGAATGTTACATTTGCGTGACTATTAAAACAAATTATAAGTGTAATATTTAATGGTTATAGATCTGCTGCTGGTGAATTCTTTACTGTATGCCTCCACAAGAGACCTCTATTAGAGTTTAGTAAGCATCACTTCTAATTTTGTTTTCATACATTGAAAATAAAAATTGAAGCAACTAGTGTCTCAGTTCATGGTTTCCCGCTGAATTCCATGGTGCCATGGATGTAGGACCAGCTTAGAGGAAAAGGAAAGTTTGTTGATGGTGGGAATAAAAACCTGGTTATAAATTATTTAAAAAAAAAAAAAAAGACAAAGAAGAGTGCCAAATACTGTACTGAGGTGACTCAGGTGACGAAGTAGATGCTCTTGTGTTGTTTGGAAGGTTTGAGGGAGGGCGATTGACCCAGCCAGCTCAATGGGACTTGATGCAAGTACAACTGTGCCCCCACGTGGAGATAACGGAGCTCAGGGCTCACACCGCCTCTCCCAGAGGTGCCCACACCCCAAAACTCTTGCTGGTATCAGTGAAGATGGAACTATGCCTGGAAGTTTTTGCTTTGAAGAGCAATGGACTTTGCGCTCTGTTGCAGCTGAAAGATGGAAGACTTTGAGAAATACAATGAGAAATAGAGGTTTGCTTTTTTTTTTTGATGGCTGTTCTTGCTTTCCTGTTTAGATGCAGATGCTGGTGCTCTTTTTATTTAACCAAATTGTTTTCTTCCTCTAACCCACACCCTATATTTTCAACTGCTTCTGCTTCATTTCTTAATAATAGCCCAGCTGCCTCTTGTTTTTATGTGTCTTTGTTGATGCATTACCTAGTTATGCCTCCTGAGAGTTTGCTTGCTGAGCCTTTATAATACCCAATGGAAACAGTCTTAGGGAATATATCATTTTACAGAGCAACACCTATTTAGCTTCCATTCCATATCACTGAAAGTGCCTTTTGAACAACTTCAGCTTAAAAATAAATTTAGAATCAGAGGGTGTGACATTAAGTTAAAGAGTGGAAAAAGATCACGGCCTGGAATTTAAAAATATGCATAAAGAGAAATCCAGTGGGTGCTGTGACAGTCTCTGTTAACAACAAAATGGGGATGAGATGACCCTTCTTACATCCTTGATGATGTGCATGACTCCAGTATCAAGTACCAAAGTGTACTCCCTTTATCTTGACACCTATGGCTGGATGAAAATAGCAGCTGAGGTCTTGACTGAAAACTACTCCAAACTGGAGCAGTGTAGGAATGTTGTTAGAAAAATCTCGAATCTATGGCGACCCATCCTACACCGTTGTCTTTTGAAGGCCTTTTACATAAGTAAAGAGCAAAGCTGTGGGCATTTGGAAAAATCTGCCTGGAGAGCAGTTTCTGTTCAAACTACACAGAAGAGGAGGGAGAAACCCCCTTCCCTTCAGCCTTGCGAGCCTAAAGGGAGCTTAATTAAAGTAAATCAAAAGGAGAAAAATGAAAAAATGGTAAGAAAAATTAAATATTTCTCTATTCCTAAGAGAACAAGTGTCTTCATTTTTGGCTTGCAAGCTTTCGCCCTGAATAGACTTGTGTTCATATAAAACTATTGAATTTCCTAAATATAAATAGATAACTCTTGGCAGGGGTCTGATAGGGGTTTTTTTATGCTGAGCCTAGCAAGTGAGTGGCACTGAATATGCGAGTTTTTCTTAGTGAGCCCAGAGGGACTCCTTCACCAGAGTTTCCAATTTTCGGCTTTGTTGACATTCCTCCAAAGAGAGCCATCTAAAGTGCAAAAGGACCTAGTATCCAAAAGGATTTGGCTTAGGACAGAATTCATAATACCTTCCTTCAAGTTTTAAACAGAGTATTTCTGAGGTACTGAAAACTAAACCCGGTAACTATTTGAAAGTCAAAGACAGAAGCCTCTTTACCCTGTGAAAACTAAGAATAGTGTGCCAGGTGAAATTATGTAAAATAAAACTGGTGCTCTGGCTTGAAGGGAATTTAATTTCTTTTTTTTTCTTGCCCAAAAAAATCAGTACAAGTAGAACTGTGAACATGCCAGCCAGATGACTACATTTAAGTGTGTGGGCTTATTTCTACTTACATGTCCCTTGATGGTCAAATAGTTTCACAACTATTTTTTCTGGTCCAGAGCAGCACAGAGGACTCTACCAGTCCTTCTCAAAACAGTATGTGAAACTATGACAAAAATGTCAGAAACTAATCTATATGACCTAACTATTTTTTCCATTTCCTTCAATTGTTGCTAACAACCCCAGAAAACAATTTGAACTTTTGATGGTCTGGAGTAGCATCTGGAATGCAAGGGGAATTTCTTTGCTGCTAAACTTTTGGCAATATTTGTGTAAAGACTGGTTGAATATGTCATGTTTTAGACTGTAAGGGTAAATCACTTCTGCAGTGGGGGCTGCTTAATGAAAGTAAGCCTGCGATAAGGAGTGTGCCCTGCAGAGGCATGATGATGATACAGATCTCTTAAAATTCTTTTATTTCAATTTCTTATGCCACAGACTTTGAAATATAAGGATTTTAGCTTGAGTTTTGAGTTTCTGAGAGAAAACAAAACTGAAGTGTCCACTTCTGGTTGTCCGTGGTTCCATCATGAAAGTTTTCAATTTCAATTAATGTAATGCTTGGAGGTACCATGATGTCAGACTCCGAGACCCAGCGCTCTGCTATGCATGTGTCCCGTGGCAGAGGTGCACCACAGTTTTGAGCCTTTGGTAGCTTCAGTCTGGGTCTCCTCAGTTCTGGGATTCACCTGCTTCATTGCCATACTTGGATTTTCACTGAGAAACACCCAACTTGCCACATCCTCCCTTCTTTCTGTAAAGGTATCACCTATTTATTCACAGAGAACTTCTGGTTGTCCAAGGAAAGTTTCTCATTGTGACAGAATGCTTTCTTTTGTGCTATCTCTGTATTTTTTGTTTCTTGTTGCAGATGTAAGCTTAGTGTTAGTTTAGGAACATTAAAGCAAATCCTAAGATGTTGAATCATTCAAAGCTTCTGGTTTTCTGCAAAAAGGAAAAGTCAGCAAAACCTTCAGCAGTGCCACTCTGCAATTCAACAGGGTATAGCAAAATCTGTAGCTCTTTTGAATCTATATGTTTTAGTATTTTAAAAACATTTTGTGATTGTCTTGTGGGTTAAAAATGATGAGGTCTAGCTGTGATATGCCTGATCTGTATTTTACTCCTAAGTGCCCAATAAACTGCTCATCAAATGAGATTCACTGTGAAATGCATTTTCACTAGATGCATTCAGTGAAAGAAGGCTCTGTCCAACTGCAATAGCTCCCATAAAGGCTGTCTTAGAGTAAGGAGAGCACTAATCTAGAATAATCATAGCTATATTTTTTCCAGCCATTGTAATCCAACTGTTAGCATACTTTGTGTCAGGGTAGCCTTTCCTTCACTATTTACACAGGGTTTTTTTCTCCATTTGGTTCGTACTTTAACAAGTACACCAATTTCACAGTGGCACTGTTCCCTTTTCTCACCTCTCCTCTTTGATTTTCTTTTAATTCCTCTGTGGCTTGTGCTCTTCTTTTACATAAAGGAGCAGAATTACCCAGTCTTCATGTAGTTACAAAAAAATGCTGAAAGTTTCTCCTTTAAGTTCCTAACAGAAGCAAGAAATATGCTGGTGCAACCACCTTATTTGAATAACCATGTTCACTTCCTGGAAGTGATTTGGCAGAAGCTTTGGTAATCTATCTTTGACTGGGCATGCCCTTCCTCTGCCTGTCACATATTTTGTTTCACCCTTTTTTTTGTCCATGCCATCAGAAGCTGTAGCTGCATGTGCATCCTGTGTAACACAGAACAAGTGTTCTTTGGAGGAAATGGCATATCCCAGTTTATGGGTTTGCTGAGAGTATAGCAAATCTCTTTGAGTTTTGAGGGCCTTCTGGGCTATTAGTGCAGGCAACCATTCCAAACTCTTTTTTAACTTAGAGATAGCAAACCTGTATCTTTGTTACATATTTCTTTACTACTTACCAATATGCACAGCACTTTGCTTAAGTATGTAATATTTCCTATTTGTTAGACTTTTGTATTGTGTAAATTTGCATCAAGAGTGTGTCAGCATCATATGAATCAGGAGATGGCTGAGTTTCTACAGCCCTTCTATTCTTAAGTCCTGTGAGTTTCTGTTTTTCAAGGATGACATCTCTAAATTCCTGTGTTCAAGTCTGCTACCTCTTTTTGAATGCAATCTTGTTGCAGTTGAGAATATTGTTATTGATTAGTAATTGTTAACTAAATGGTTTATCAGTGTAATTGATGAATTGTTCTCTTCTGATAAAATTATCTTTCTGTTTGGTTATCTGTGCACTGAATTTCAGACGTAATTCCAGAGGAGAAAAATGGCTAAACATTGTAAGTCCTGAATTTTATCTATTTATTTGACTGAACCACAAGATAATATTAACAATATCAGTTTTATTTGGGAACTTGTGTTCAGCCTAAGATCCATAAATAACCTCTGCCTTTTTTTTGGCTAGTGATCAGTCCTCCTTAGCTGTTGTGCCTATACTCTCATGTGCCTATGCTATGCTCCTGATGGCCCTTTCAGCTCTCATCCCCTGCACCTTGGCTTGTGGTATTGCCTTGGCATGTGCTGCCCCGTGTGGCGCTGCTTGGGGTTTGAAGTGTAGCACCTGTGTGCTTTTTCCTTTTGATTCACTGAAACTGAGGGGAAGTCACAATTCAGAAATCAGTATTTCTGAAACACACTGTTTATTTTCCATAAATACCAGTCTGAATGCGTTAATTACTTTGAGGTATGGTTAAATATGGGTCTTCCAGTAGTTTCCAGTAGCCTTTTCCTGTCTTCTAGGCATACCATCAAATATTGTTGATAGTATCACCCTTTGCTAGGACAAGTTCTTACAGGCCCAAATCATGATTAATTGGGACTTCATAGCTCCATAATAATATTCTAGACAGATCATTTCACTAATTGAAATGGTTGTTACCCTATTTTTACTGTATCCTCTCTGTAGGGATCGCCCAGTGTCTTAAATGTGTGGCAAAATCATTTTAGAGCATAAGACTAAAATGATGCACCTTTTGGTGATTTAACTATTTTTGTGTTATAGGTTCTGCAGACTGATATACCATTGTTGACAGTTGCATAAAGGTACCCTACTGATTTGTTAACAAGGGATCTAAGCAGAACAATAGTTTTCTAACTTTTGGTTGAAAAATGTGTCCTTATGCACATATTTTTAATTTGGGGGTTCAGTGGGGTGTTTTTCTGGGCTTTTTGTTTGTTTGGGTTTTGTTTTGTTGGTTTTTTGTTTGTTTTTAGGAAATAATTATTGTCTTTTTGTGAGGCAGTTTGCAGTGCATGTTGGAAGCTCTGAGGTAGGTCTGTCTGATTTCGCTGGTAGCAATTATTGATGAGGCTTCACTGGCAGCGTTGCTGACCCCTGGTAGAGCACAGAGACCTGCATGTTTTTGAAAATACACTGCCTCCTTGGGGTCTCCTGAAGTGGTTTGATGTTGTCCTGTCAGAAGTATATAATCCAAGATTTAAAACAATGGTAGAAAAGTGTGTTGGGAATAGGAAGAAATGAGGTGTACCTGGGGTGTTTCTGCATTCCCCTGGCAAATCTTGTCCACCTTTCAATTTTTCTTTTCTTTGCTGGCAGATTGATTTTGAATTTAGAGGAAGAAAATGCAGAATAGGGCCAAGTAAACCTTAGTAATTATTTAGGGCTACCCTCGCTCTGCCCCTAATCCTGATGCTAGTGGTAAACAGTACAACTCTTTTTCCCTAATTATTTTTCTTCATTTTGAGCTGGAATAGAGTTATTATTCCAGTCATCAAATTGCTGCTTATTTTTTTGTAACACGCTTTTTTTATTTTTTTTTTAAAGCATCCAGTCTTTGACCTTGACTTGAACGTTTACTCAAAGGACAAAGCTCTTCTGTCTGAGTAAATCTTTAGTTCAGCTTTGAGAGTTCCTTCTTGGGTTTGGCTGATCAGGTTCATGACTTATCAGTATCTTGTATGCAAATGCAGGCCTGGGGCACTGGATACTTACAGAAGGACTTGAGAGATCCACTTCACTTAAAAAGACAATTTCACACACTTTATATTATCAGTGTTTTGCTTGTTTTCTTATTTTTTCTCTATCCCAAGGTATATTTTACTGGTTTCCTATGCAACGAAGATTTCCCTTATATTGACCTTGATTATATCTATATTTCATTTGTTCCAGCCTACATTTTACTGCTGCTTTATTGGGAACTGTAGTAATTTCAGTGCTGTAATTATGCAATGTTTTTTCTACTGTTGTTAACAGCCACAAAAGTAAGGTGGTAAAGTGAAGTTGAAGATGGGAGAGAAAGGAAACAGACCAGAAAATTGTGATCCATATGGTTTATCAGAATTCCAATTGCTCTTCAGAGTATTTTCTTTGTGCTAATAGGAGCTTTATCTAGTTTTAGCCTTATTTTCATCCTGCACATTAGTTTACACCTTTGATCCCATTTTCAGGCTTGCGTAACAAATGGATGGAACTTGCATCAGTAGAACTTAATCTTATGGGGATCCATAAATCAAAGACTTTCCAGTGGAGAAACAGCTTTCCTTTAGCAATTTTAAGTTTGCTGAATACAGGCTTGCTCTTTTAGTTCTTGCAGGCGGGTGTAATTTGCTGACTTCTGGGAGCTCATAGGAGCTAAGAACTACTTGTCATTCACCATCTAATGCTGTGGAGTAGCAAACAGTAAATATGTGCACCTCTTCAATTTCAGGTGCCTATATTTATAGGTAATCTAGGCGTATTTTGCCCATATTTTCATATATCCAGCATTTGGAGTGCACTATGTGCTCATCTTCTTGAGAGATTCTGCTACTCTTGTGGAAATCAATACAGAGGCAGTAAACAGCTTCAGGTCTGCTATTTTCAACATCAGTTTGCCTGTGAATTGTGTGCCTCAAGTACTCATTAGCTGTGTGGTCAGAGCTACAAAATCTTCAAGTACTGTAGTCTGAAAACATTGAGTTTTATCTCTGTCCTCTGATAGCTGAGATATTTGAAGATAGATGTTATTATTTCTCTTGCTTCTTGGAAGCCTTTCTGTTGTTTTGTACAGTGCACTAAGGACATCCAGGTAGGTGCTTCCTGACTTTGTCTAATGAATTACCCCTTGATGTTAAGGAAATAATGCAGTCTGCAAAATTGATTGATTTTTGCTTTCTTAAATGAAACCTGAGGTAAAGAGATTTTTCTTGGTAAAAGATATAATTCTTCTGCTATTGTGTTCCATGAGATACATTAAATGGGCATCCCAATCTGAGTTTTTAAATAGCATCTGCCAGCTGGTTTTCCAACATATAATAACTTCAGTGTGGGAATGAATGTGTACATTTTACTTTTTCATAAAACAAAATCTATCTGAAGTCTGGCTTTCAACAACACACCTGAGAAATCCAAATTTGGGGTTTGTTTTGTTCTGTGGGTTCTCTAACAAAATAAATGGCATAGAGATTTGGCCAGTCTTGGTCCGTGGGGCAAACCTGGTCCGTGCCTCTTGTTAAGTTGCTTATCTGTGTTGTGCCTTCATTTTTCTTCCAAACAGGAAGGAGCCTGAGGAAGAGTGGTGTGGAGAGCCCTGTAGGGTGTCAGGGGTTCCCACCAGACCAGTGGAGGATGCAGTCAGGGGGAGGTCAGAGGGTGGCTGCCTTCGCACTCAGTTGTCATAACAACCTTGCTCTTGGCCTCAGTAAATACCTTTAGATTTCACTCGTGCTTTGTGTAGCCAGTTTGTAAGGATAACAGGAACAATTTGGGCAGGGAGACTGTTCAGTTTCCTGTGCTAGGATACCTGCTTAGACTTGGCATCTGTTACTAGCCTTTAGCTCCTAAAGTAAGCAAACTACTGAATTTGGAATAGCCTGTTTTTACCAAATCCACGTTTGTTTCTCTGACTTCACCAGTTAAATGCAGCAGGTATGAGAATGCAGCTTTGGTGGGCATAAGGTTCTTCAGTCCATAGCAGACCCCAGGTGCTTTTCAGAGCCTAATAATGTGTACAGATTCAGTAACAGGGATTTCGCTTTAACAGCTACAGTGTGCAGGCAGTGAACAGAGGTTTTTCTGAACTGTTGTTTGAAAAGTGTTAAAAAATTGGCTTGCTTTTTTCCACCGATCTTTTTTTTTCTTTTTTATGGGGGTATGTTATACAGGTTTTTACATCTATAGAACAATTCTTTTTTTTTAATTACTAGATGTCTGGAACATTATTACAACAATTCCTCTTTTTCAGATTTGTTTGTGAATACAAGAAATTCTGGTATTGAAAAATACTTTTTTTTTTTTTTTTTTTAAGATGGCAGTTGTGTACTTTGTCCTTGGCATTTTCTTGAATTTGTTACTAAGCAAAACTTGCTGGTGCTGAGCTCTTCATTCCCCAAGCTTGACAATCAGGTCTATGGACATTTTATTTTATACATGATCAAGAATATCATCCAAAGGTGGATAAAATTATTTATCAAAATACCACTTAGAACCTTTGTCTCCTAAAATAAAATAGAAAGAACAGCACATAAACTGCGTACAACAGTGTAATAAACTTTCTTGCATATCAAGTATATATTGAATTAACTTGAGATGATCATCAAGATGTATTGAACCAAGTGGTGAATATTGATTGAGTCAAGGCTGAGATTAATATTTACCTCAAGGGTCAATAAATTTTGATGTTGACTGAAATGTGAAGTCAATATATATATATTGTTAATACATTCTGAATGCATTCAGCAGAAATATCTTGAAATCTGTTCTATAACCCTGGGGATCCCCAGGGACACCTTTCTTCCAGCTAGTACTACAAAGGAAAAAATAAGAAATGGAAGAAAATGACCCAGTTTTAATTACTAAGTCAAATACATGTGCACATACACACTCACTCTTCATATCTAATGATCAGTAGAGGTGGAGCAAGAACTTTCTAGAGGATAGGTGCAAACCAATTCAACATCTCTGCAAACTCTAAGGAATCACCAATGTCCCTTCTCTGCTTTGGTTTCATGGATAAAGTGTGTTTATTTGGCTGTGCTTTATGTACCATAAATATAAATGAGTAAGTGTTTAAAGAAAATCCAGAGATCCCCTGCCCTCCTTCCTGAATACTATGGTATATATTGGTGTCTCTGGAGAGTGAAGAATGGGACATGTTTACATCAGGAAGAGCTGCCTTTGAGAAACAGCCAGAAACGTGGGCAAAAATCAAGAACAGGATCAATAACAGACAGGGGCAGCCTGTCAACAAGGCTTTCTTGCTTCAGACACAGGAAGCATTGCCCTCACAGGCTCTCATCCCACGGGAGATTTCATCCATCTGTATATCTGCTGGGAAAGCAAGACACACGTCTGTAAGCAATCTAGGAGACTCCTGGAGTGCATTGAGGACAATATCCTGGTCCAGGTATCACACAAACCCGGGGAGAAGCGTTGCTGGACCTGATGCTCACTAGTGAGGAGGAACTCCTTCAAGGGGTTAAGATTGGAGGCAGCCTGGGCTTTAGTGGCCATGGTGGAGTTTGTGATCTCAAGGAGTGTGGGCCTGGCGAGGAGAACAGTCAGGACCCTAAGCTTTGGAAGCTTGAACTTTAAGCTGTTTAAAGAATTAGTGGATTGGATTCCCTGGGAAACAATCCTTATGGACAGAGGAGCTGAGCAGAGCTGAAAACTCTTTAAAGTAACTTTTCTTGAAGCACAAGAGCTCTCCATCCCAATGTGTAGGAAATCGAGCAAGGCAGGCTGGAAATTGGTGTAGCTGAGCAAGGATCTGCTCCTCACACTGAGGAGTAGAAAGAAAATTCAGAGCCACTGGAAGCAAGAACAGGTGACCTGAGAAGAGTAGAGGGAAAAGGTTTGGCTCTTTAGGGATGGGGTCAGGAAAGCCAAGGCAAGCAAAGCTGGAACAGGACTTGGCAAGGGATTTGAAGGATAAAAAGTGATAGAGGGATTAAAAGTATGTAGATCAGAAGAGAAAGGCCAAGAGTGTACATTCCTCTCCTCACCGATAAATCAGAAAGAAGAAGTGGTGACAACAGGTTTAGAGCAGTCTGAGGTATTCAGTGAGTTCTTTTCCTCAGTCTCTACTGGCAGTCAGACTTCTCACATCTCCCAGGTCTCTGAACCTCTAGATGAGGCCCTGGGGGAGCTGGCTCTGAGTGAAGAGCAGATTTGGGATGACCTGATGAACTGAACAGCCACAAGACTATGCAGCCCGATGAGATGCATCCCAGAGTCCTAAGGGAACTGGCTGATGTTTTTGCCAAGCCACTTTCCATCATATTTGAAAAGTGATGACCTTTAGGTGAACTCCCTGGTGACTAGAAAAGGGAAATATCGCTCCCGTTTTTGAAAAGTGGAGAAAGGGAGACCTGGGGAACTACGGACTGGTGAGCCTCATCTCTGTGCCTGGGAATATCATGGACCAGATCCTCATGGAAGGCACGTGCAAGACAAGGATGTGATCCAAGACAGCTTCACTAAGGGCAAATCACGCCTGACCAATCTGCTGGACTTCTACGATGGAGTGACTGCAACAGTCAATAAGGGAAGATCCATTGATGTCATCTACCTAGATTTCTGCAAGAACCTCAGCGTGATGACATCCTTATCTCCAAACTGGAGAAATGTGGATCACTCAGTGGATAAGGAATTGCCTGTATGGAAGCAGATACTTCTGGTCCATGACTCCAGGTAGAGTCCAGTGATGAGTGGTGTCACTGAGGGCTCAGTCTTGGGACTGCTGCTCTTTAATTCCTTCTCCCAGAAAAGTTGTGAATTCCTCATCCTTGGAAGTGTTCAAGGCTGGGTTGGGTGGGACCTTGACCAACCTGGTTTAGTAGAAAATTCCCTGCCCATGGCGGGGGGGCTGGAACATGATGATCTTTGAGGTCCCTTCCAACTCAAGGCATTCTGTGATTTTTATGTTACTCAGTGTATTATTGGCAGTTGAACAAGCAGAACTACTATGGATGTTATTCTTGCCAAACTCTGATTCAGACAATCAAGACAGTTTTAGCCCCTTGGTTCACATTAATTACTAGGGGAAGGATTTCACGAGGCTGATTTGAATGACACTGAGACGTATTCATGTGAAAAGAGAAAAGAAGAACTATACCTTCTGTCCCGATCTGGAAAATGAGTCTCAGTTTTGCTGAGTCTATTTGTGTGTGAGATCCTTTGTATGCCATTTTTTCCTTCATACATCTGTTTAGTTGTTACTAAATTAAAAAAAAAATCACCTTTCATAAGCATGTTCAATCTTCTGTTGGAAATGGGCATCTGTCTTATGCATGGCTTTGGAAAACTCCCAATCTGTTACACAGAATGGCTGGGGTTTTTTTCCTGGACTAATGGTTTTGATTAAGTCGTGGTACCAAGAAAACTTAAAAAATTTTATAGAACAACACTTCTTATGTGAGGTTTAAGATACTGATGGGAAGAAATTGAGGTTAAGTCTTTGCCGACCTAACTGTCTAGTTCTTGTAAATCGTTTACTCTGTCTGTTTACCAATGGGGTGTGACAGTTGCAGTGTGCAGGCACAAATGAAAGCAAAAACTCAGCTTTGGCTTTGAATTGCCCTCTTTCTAAGGTTAGGTCTCACACAAATGGTATTTTAATGAACAGTTTGTATCTAATACAGTTTCATTTGAATGAGCAACGTAGCTATGTTATTGCAACATTGCTGAACATTCCTGCTATTTCCATCTCTCATTAAAATAATAAAATGTAGTCATAAACTGTTGCTAAGGATAGAAGTTGGATCAGAATGAGATACTCATTCAGCTTTTCAAGAGTTATGCTGCACCAGAATGGCACCACATTCCTTGCAAAAGCCAGAAGAATAGGCAAAGGAAACCTTTGAATCTTGCCTGTGTGGTGTGGAAGGAGTAACATGAGAAATAAGTGCAGTTCAAAGACTCACTGTGCCCAGCCCACTTCAGCACAGTAAGGAGCTAGAAAAAATTTCAATAACAGTAGTCGTGTTGCTGTAAGCCTTCTAGAAATAAATTTAAAGGAGCTGAGCTCCCAATTTTTAGTTTGTTTTTTTCCTAAGGACATTTCTATTTTCATTCGTTGTCATTGGTTTTCCACTTTATGTATTCACTCACATTAACTCTTAAAAGATACTCCAAGCTTTTTGAAGACTATGTCCTGAGCTATGCAGCCAAACCTTCTTCTATTAAAACTCCCAGGGATTTCTTTACAGACTTAGCTGGAGATATCAGAATTAGAAAAGAAGTTGATTCTTTCACTTACTGTTTTATGCTTATTCAGATACTTCGCTGGAGGTTCAAGTGTAGGACTGGTGAGAATTTGTCCAAAGAGTTTGACCGTTAGGAACAAAGTCAAACCCATTTGAGTCATATTTGTTAATTCCTCCTATGCTGAAGTTTTTTGATTAACAGTTACCATTCCTAAGATAGTAAGTTTATCAGCCCAAGAACTTGATGGCTCAAAGGTCAATATTTCACTTGTCAGCACATTTCCAGGACCTTTGGTGCTCATCCTACTTTGTCATCTTGCTGTGCCATTCATTTTCCTTGTCCAAAGCACTTTGTTGTTTTATGGAAGAGCAGGTATTATGACTACTTATCACATCTAGAAAGTCTGTCTTTTATCTGCTCTCCCTCCTTGTTTGTTTTTAAGTTTTTAAGTTTATGAGAGTATTGTAGTTCAGCATCAACTTGCCATTTTGTACATCTTTTTTAAAGGAAGCCTGTTAAGACACCACTGCTTTAAGTTAGAAATATTTTTGGTTATGGGCAAAAATAACTGGTAACTAGAGAGACTGAACTTCACCTGTTATCCAGAGAGCATTCAGTTGTTTTATCTCTAGTTCTGCATTGCTGAGCAATCTGTTTAAGGTTTTTGTGGTTACCATGAGTTGTTACACGTAGATCACACTGTCATGGTTTACTTAGAGTCAGAGCTCTTAGGAATGTAATATAAAGCAATCTGTGAACATAAAATGCAGTGTTTTTCCCTTGTTCTTGTTGGATAAAATCCTGCAAGCTCTGCTTTCAGAGTTCGTTATTTGAAGGTGGGAAGTGGACCTGCTCTGTTCATATACAGTCTGTTCAAATATGTGCCTCCTAGGACCAATAACCCCTTTCATGCGGTTTTTAAGAACTTCTGTCTTTTTTAATTCTTGCTATTTGCCTGTTATTTGACTGATGGCAACATAACTCAGTCAGTGGCCTGTGGACACGTTGCCAACCTGTGAGCCTTAGATGACTTTGAAGAGTAATATGTTAATGCAAATTTGATTTCAACAAATACATCTTTACTGAGACCAGAATCTGATTTTTGTTTTGTTCTATTTCTTAAGTAGCCAGATTGACAATTCCCAGAGACCAACTTTGGTAGTGTGTTTTCAGCTCAGATATAAAGGGAAGATGAAAAGTTTGAATCTTGAAAGCAATTTTCTTTCTAATTCCCAGGTGGTGAATCTGTTGATATAACTCGTCCAGCAGCTAACTTTTCCAGCCACACTGCTAGATCCATGGGACAATTATCCTACCTGACTAACCTTCCCGAGAGAGAAATCGTGGGGGAGTTACTGAGACATTCTTATGATAGTTAGAAGTATTTTAAAGGCTTGCCAATGTAGTACAGACACCATTTTCCATAGGTGAAGTTGGCTGGTTATTTTCTGCTTTCAGCTGGTCCTCTGTTTTAAATCTAAACTATGATTTTGTGAAAAATTGAAACTACAGAGAAACACCCAGACCATCTGTCAGACACTAGAATGCACTTTCCCTTCTGTAAGTGACAAAGTTCAGGAAGAAGTTCTAGATGAAAAAAACAAAAGCTTTTGTTGAAGACCTTGAGGTGCTATTCCTGGCATCAGTTTGAAAGGAAATAATAAAATCAGGTCTTATAATAAAATAATAGAGCTAACATTCCATTCTCATTACTAAGTTTTAGCGATTTGAGTGCAACTTTTTTCTTATTATTTGCCCTCAAATAATGAAGAATTACACTGAATTTGTTACTTATTTTAGACTGGCTGGGCTAGTTTCAATCTTCTACAGCTGTATGGTTGCTGTGGAGCAGGTCTGTGTGTGTGAGCAAATGCATATCGATTGATTGAGGAGAAGGAGGAATGGCATGTGTTTATTCATAAAAAAATCTTCTGTGTTTGCACCTGACACTGTGGATATGATCCACTGGTGCTCAGTTGTTCATAACCTAATTTTTCCTTCTAGTGAAACAAAAACTCTTAAGAAATTGCTTGTGCAGAACTTCCCAAGGTGAGCATGAATCCCAATACGGTCTTCCAGAAAGCTATTGCTGCTAGTTTCCAAAGACATCACTCCAAAGGCATTATCAATATTGTTGGGTCCAGAAGCACCAGAGAGTATTAAATGCCTTTGGGATCCATCGTGAAATTACAGAACATCACCAGTGTTTACATAACAGAAGTAACTGTATTAACTGCTAATGCAGTGTGTGCCCTGAGGCAATATAGTCAGACTTGGAATCGCTTGGAGAAGCAGCTTTTCATACCATGCAGAGGACAGGGGCAGCCAAAAATAATCTCAGTGACAGTGTGAGTCTGTCGCTGATCTTCAAATGTATCAAGTTGTCTCTGCTGTTCAAGCCCGTCTCTAAAACAAGGTCACTGAAGACTTTTGAGTGTGTTGTTCTGGTTGTTGCTTTCCAAGATAGGCAGAATCTGCAGTCATGGGCAATACTGTGGGTTGTGCAATGTGTCTGTATGCAGGTAGAGCTTGGTCTCCAGCAGGAAGAAGGAAAGGGAGCATGGAACAGCTATGGAAAAAGGACGGTTTGGAAACTAAAACATCATATTGATGTTGAAATGCAAAATTAAGTGATCACTGAAACCATTGTGTTTTCTGAATGTGAGAAAGCTCCTGGGCTCTGTCTCAGTTGAGATGAGCCAGGAAGTACAATTTAGAGCATGATGCCATTTCTGTAAATCTTCAGGACTGTTTCTTTATTGCACTGGCTGTATTCTATATTTTCAAATGTGATGATTCAGGATGGATAAACATTATTTGCAAGCAAAGTTTAAGGCTAAAATTGTAAATATTTTTTGAACTACATCTCTGATAATAAATCACATATGAATGTTTATCTTCCTAATAAGTTATTCTGATATCAGGAATTATATAGGGTTAGCATGCAATGAACATGCAGAGAGATACATGAATAGCACTGTGTTCCCGGTCTACTGCAGTATTAAGATTTTCTTTAATATTATTTTCTCTGACTCAGGACTATGAAAGGGAAAAACTGTTAAAGAATCGGGGAGTTATTTTTTTCTTATTTTTAAAAACTTAGCCTTGAAAGTGCAGGTATTGAGATGATTAAACAGTCCTTAAATCCCTTGTGCTACTTCAGGATTTTCAGTATATTGCAGTGGCCAGAGCCATGTACTCTTCCAGATGGTGGTTTAAGCCCCAAACCCCTCCCACGAAAAGTGCTCCCAATGCATCATTGTAGCCACCTCGCAGGAAAAGTCACCTTGCAGTTTTTAAAAATTGATGGTGCAATAAGTCCTGCTAATTGTGATTTTACAAAGGAGAACCTAGGGGTAAACAAAGTTTCCTGTAAGAATTTAACTTGATGTTTCCATTCTGAAATCAGTCCAATGCCCTATATTGTTAGCAGTAGGAGATATCCAACAGCAGGTGTGTGCTATCAGATTTAATTAAGGTTTTCCTTTCATCTGCATTCACTGCTGTACTCAAGGTAACACACTTATATTGTAGTCTTTAAATTTCTAAAAGATAAATTTTAGGTCATAACTCAAAAGGACCAAATTAACCTCAAATGGACTAAGTTGTTTCCCATATGACTGCCTTCAAAAATTGCAAATTATGAACCCCTGCACATTTAGTATCTCTGGTTTTGCCCACATCTCATTTTATAGCAGTGAAGGTCCAAGTTTAACAATTTTTCATGGAAAATTTTTTTTCATGGAAAAATACTGTGCAGCTCCCATTGGTGTGATTTTTTTTTTTTCCCCTGCATTATCCTGGTGTTGGTGACTCCGAAATTTTCCAGCCATTTTATTGTTTCTTTTAATGCACAGTATATATAAATTTCAGCTAAGCTGTAAACTGCAGCACCAATGTTTTTAACTAACCAGGAGATGAGATTAATCAATTTATTTCATTATGATTTTTCTCAGCATTGCTTCCTCATACCTCAGTTAGTGGAAACGAGTACACTAATCCATTTATTTCTCGTTTCTGTGTGATCTGCCTAAAGACCCTGAGAAGGAATCCATACTATTTTTATTTTTTTCAAATTCTCAACACCTAAAGCAAACCACCCCAAAAATTACAATTGCACTGTTCTTGCAGTGCTTTGAGCTTTATAGTTCAAAATAAAGGATAAACATGCTATTTGCCAAATGTGTAAAAATGATATGGTTTTCTTTAATTTTGTTATCTCACACTACTAAAGGTTTGCAATGTGCCATAATAAGGGCACATAAAAATATATGTATTTGCTGTTCTAATTCAATGACACAAAATTCAAGATCCCCGAGGTAAGGTTAAGCAGGAGCTCGTGTAGTCAGGGTTGAAATTCAGACACTGCAGATATAATCCATCTCCCTGACACATGCAGTGCCTCATTGTGAGACTGCCAGACACAGTCTGCTGAGATGGGAATGTCACAGAATACCAAAACAGGGGGAGACGCAGTTTTGTTCATCATTGCTTTTATCTGCGAATATCCATCTAGCAGTCTACATGCATAGCTATTGCCAGACAGAGAAATATGAATGCAGCATGGAGATGCAGCAGCTCACATTCAGAGAAGTATATGGAGCATATGCTAGGAGCTCAGAATTACCTGAAGATAATTTAGGCAGTTAATCAGGTTAATTGCTTATCTCTAAGGCAATATTTCGGTACAGACGCTGAGTCACCACCTCAGTTGTCTAGCAGAGATCAATGAAAGGCCTGGTTGTCTACATCTTCTAGTGAATTCTGAACCTAAATGACAAAAGGGACCCTGAAGGCAAAGAACCTGCACTGTCATCACTGGGGATGCAGGCAGGCAGGCAGAAAGAGCTGCAGTGGCAGAAAGAAAAAAAGCTTTTTCGAAAATACCAAGCGCTACTGGTTTTACAATTACTTCTCAGTTATTCCCACTCCATTATACATTTTAAATTTCCATTCTGAGAACAAAACGGGAAAACCTCTGAACCAATATGGAGAGAATTAAGGTTCCAAAATGAGAGATAAGGGTGTATGTCTATCATATGTGTAAGCCAGTCTTATGCAAAAAGCAAAGAAACCTGGTAGTATTTTCCAGTCATACAGATATCCGTGGATTTTCAAATGCCCGTGTCAGGCAGCAAAATACTGAAACTGTGTGAGTTCCTGGCCTGTAGGGGTTTCAACCTGGCATGAGCATAGGCAGTTCTACTGTAAACTGTTGGGATCCCTGAATAATTATGGCTCTAATCCGAAAGGAGAAAAGCTTCCAGGGCCCTGAAAAAATACACCCTCACCACAGACTTGGCAGAAACCAGGTTGACCATATGACCAACAGGGCTGGAGGGACATGGCTGTCTGGGTTTATGTCTGGACATATGGCAAGATTTGCATAGTGATTAAATATTGTTGACTCTAGCTTTAAATGTGTTTGTATTTGAAAGAGTGCATCCTGTTCTAGGTATACTGAGCAACGTCTCTGTATAGGCATTTTTCTGCCCGGTTGTAAAAGGCAGCCTTTAGCTAAAAGCACCATCTGTGGCATGAATCAGCAGTTCAGTGACGCAGCTGAGGAGCTCGGAGCAGTGGGATGGGTGGAAGTAAAGGGCACGTTTCAAAGTTAGAATGTAACTATTGTAGGGATGCTGATAGTTCCCAGGCTTGCTGCAGAAGTTTAGTGAGGAACCTGCAAGCGGTTAAAGGTTTAGGAGAAGTTGCAGCAGGTGGGCTGTTTGTGGGGGAAGAGAGAGCTAAAATTTAGGTTAGACATCTTGGCATTGGTTTAGTGACACACACACATATATCCCCTCCACCTCTGTTCCTGTGATCAGTCAGGTTTTCACTGCCCCCTCTGAATTCCCTCCCTCGAGCCCAATACAAAGCCCTGGTCTTTGCAAAGTGCTCTACACCACCATGGAGCAAACACAGGGCAGGAAAACTTGCCATTTCAATTTTTTTCTCATGATTTCTACCTTTATTTGGGTAAGATTTTTCTTTACATTACCTTGCTCTGAATCCCTTGCTTACCTATTATAACCAAAAGTTTCAGGGCTGGAGAAACATCGTGACCTCACCTCAGTTTTCTGGACTGAGTCACTTCTGAGGAGAATGTGACAATCACACCAACAGTGCAAAGTTGTGCAGTTGTTTGTCTTCATTCTTCCACCTGCACTAATCTCACATGGGCCTGGCATCTTTGGTGATAACAAGTTCTCGGGAGCCTCACTTTGCATCTCTTCAGCATTAACATTTCCTACTGCACATTTTCTCCAAAACATAATGGTACATTGAATTACTGGGGATAAAGATCAGAGGCAAACCTGCTACTGTCACTTACCAATGGATCTGATTTGGTGGTCTTATGAAACAAAGCTGAATATATCATTCGGTCTTCATCTCACATCCCTATATTTTGGGTAAGTCTGAAATTTTTTTTGAGTGTGGAAAAAATAATATATTTCTGGATATCTTGGTTTTGTATTTCAATATCTAGTAAAAAAATACAGAAAAAGTCTGATATTTCTGAGCAGCTGACAGAAGAAATACAGGTATCATAAGAGCTTTGCCTTTTTTTCTTTTTTTAATCTATAATTTCAGGGAATCAGAGAAAAATGTTTTAATCAGAATTGTGTAGATACAGGCATTATTATCAGTTCATCATCATTAGCATTATCATCAATTTTTAGTTATTTGATCTATAAAAGGTTCTTTTTGTAGTTTTGTCTCTTGGAGGGAGAAATTGTAGCAAAGATAATACATATTTTTTTACTTATTACAGAGGAAAAAAGATTTCTCCATTTTGAAAACTTCCAGTTAGAAGTGGGATACATTTTTTCACAAATAAATGGATAAGAGGTCCTGTTCTACCTGTTCTTTCAAGTGACTGGTTTTTAACCACTAAAACCAAAATAAGATCCCACTGCAGTTTTTCAAACTTAACTCCAAATTTAGCTTTTTTTTTTTTTTTCCATTTTATCATAAACTAGACTGAAAGCTCCTGGGGTTTTGAATTTATAAATAAGAATTAAATTGAAGTTAAGGTTGTCCTCTAAGGATTTAATTTCATATACGTCAGGTACTTCATTAATAAAGGGTATCATGTACAGGATATTTTGAGCTTCCATTCTTTAACCATCCTGTCTACCAAAATAACACTTCTGACAGTAAGTTAAGTACTTAATGCCTTGTTTTGCTTCCACATCTTTAAAGGAAAACCTTACTGTGGCAGCACATTGCTTGTCTGGAAGAAGGGAACCAGCTTTACATACATATACACCCACATAAAATCACACATGTGAACCCATAATGAAGTCCAGTTAACATAGGTTTCAGTGTGATTTCTTCATTTATTTGAACATGCATTCTAGAAACCCACTGAGATTAGAAATTCTTAGGGAAAAACCAGGCAGCAAAGATGATGCCCTAGTGATATCTTATATAAGGGCAGAATTGGCAGATCCAGAGTCCATTACGGAATTTATGCAACCACTCTGTCGAAGATCTATACTAATTTTCGGTTCATACTGTCTAAAGCGTTTTGAAAGTTTAAATAGTGCTGTTAATTGCCAAAACTTTGTGTTTCTGCTCTATCATCTGCATCTTCTGTGAGAAATGCCCTTTAGGAGTTCCAGAGAGTTCAAGTGTCTTTGACTTGTGGCATTATGTTTCATCTTGGTTGCTTTTGATTCACAGTATTACAATTAAACCCAAATGGGCATCAATAATTTCAAAAGGCTCCTTTTTGTTATTTAATTCTCCGATGAGTGTTTGTATTAAGAAAAGCTCTGATGCATCAAAAAGAGTGTGATGGTGAGTCATTGGTTGGTTTGGAAAGCTGGAGCCTAAATATGGTGTGTCAGGTGTGTCACCCTTCTAAAAAAACACTTTTGGAGCACAATTTTGCTGCTTGTTTAAGGCTCCTGTTCAGTTGCCATAAAGCTATGGAAAAACCAAGAAATTGAAACTGTCACGGAGTGTATTTTGCTCTAATTATCACAGTTCATGAAATGTTGGATGTTTCTGATACATCCTTACAGATATTTCTATCTATGCATTTTTGTCTCCTCTGTCATGTGCAGGTTGTTTGTTGAAGGAGCTTTTACATAAAGAAAGATTGAAAATAGCACCAGTAAAACAATTAAGAGTGCTCTAAAAATGCTCTTGAAAGTAGTCTTGTCTGCAAGTTATACCCAACAGAGAGAATTGGGAAGGCACACTAGAAACACATCTGTGTTTGCCTTGACTAGAAGGTGATGCTGGTTTTTTTTGGTGTGAATATTGACGTGCTTTATTAGTAGGGTGTTGTCAGCTGCTGTGTTGCTGCAATGCAGGTAACAAAAATATGTACCTGTCTTTTGGGGTGGCCCCATATTGTTGGGGTTTTCACTCAAGCAAGAACTCGCATGTAAATAAAAATATTTATAGGCTTGATTTTTTTTCTGCTAATTGTTTTTCTTCTGATTTCCTCTTGACAAATTATAGCTCCATGAAATTACACTGGAGAGTATATTTAAAACTAATAATAAAAAAGGGAAAACTACCTGGGGAGACTCCTTAAAAAAGTCTGGAAAACAGTAGAAAGTCGAGGACAAAGCATCAGTCTCCTTGTTCTGAAGCAGCTGCTGTGTCACATGAGCCAGCAGCCGCCAAGGCCTTCAGCTTGGAGGAATTCTGCCATAATTATCCTGACTCATTACAAACTTCACCTGGCTTTAATTCACTAACGTAACCTACTGAATATTTTTCCATTGAGATGTCCTGAGCGTGTAAGCACAGCAGGGATTCATTTGGGGACATCTGACTTTTTTTTTCTCCTTTCCTACACTTTTCCCTCTTTTCTTCCACTGAAGGGCAATAAAGTTCCTGCACATGTGAGCGTAACCATCACATGAATGCCAGAAGAGTAAAGCAATTGCTGAGTAAAGCAATAAAGGTTTGCTGCTTATTGTAAAGCTTTGCCAATTTAGCTCTTTGTTATGCTCTGAAGATTTACATGGGCTCCTCACCAAGACTTTAGAGAGACGATCAGCAGTGTGGCATGTTCATCCCTTGCTTTCTCTGATCTGTCTGTGCATCCCTGACTGTTGCACGTGATTTCCATACGTAGTTGCCTAAAGTACACTATTTGTGAGGATTTCAGCTGATCTTTGATCTGTAGCTAGTCTCTATTGCTGGTTTTGCAACATGATGTAAAACTGCAAGGTGTTTTATGCTGGAGCATCCCTGTTATATTAATTTTAAAGAAGATGCTAACCATCTCTTAGTCAAACATCTTTATTTCTTAGTTCTCTTTTCCACCACTTCCGGCAGCTTATTTTGATTTCAGCCCTGCATTTCGTGGATGTAAAAAAAGGTTGCTTTGTTTTTCTTGAAGTATATATCAATGCAAAGAGTTTTATTTATTTCATAGTCACAGTGCAAACAAAGTTGAAGTTTGAGTTGACTTAAATTTAAACTCTCCTGCAGAGGACTTGGGATATAGGTATTTGGCACAACAATTTATGAGAGAGATTTTAAGGCAAGTATTACTTATATTAATGGATGTTGTTGTTGTTGTTTTAAGAGGTCTGTGGGGTTTAATTTGTTGAATTTAGGGGATTTTTTTGGTTTGGTTTTGGGCTGCATTTTGGTTGGGTTAGATGCTTTATTTTGTTTTGTTTGTTTTGTTTGTTTTTAAAATCCAGCTGAGGATAACTGTGTATGGGTGCCTAAGGAAACAAGTAATAACAACATAAAACAAGCTGACAACTAGCTTGAAATATGCTCTACCTCTCAAATTAGAAATATCTGCATTGATGCTTCCAGCTAACACTAGGAGCCAATGGTAGCTCACAGAATGGTAGTGCAGATAGAGCAACTGTCTTTATATTTGCACCTCTACTATTTCTGTTTGTGGCTCTTCGTTGCATGTATCAGAGCACAATAACGTTAGGTCCTTTTAATTAGTTATTTAGTGGTTTTAAAAATTTAAGTGTTGGGTCTGTTTCTTTCATGCATTTGTGAACCTGATTCATAGAATCACAGAATCATTTAGGTTGGAAAATACCTCTAAAATTATTGAGTCCAACCTTCACCAAATACCACCTTGTTAACCAGACCATGGCACCAAGTGCCACATCCAGTACTTTCTTGGAGTCACCACCCCTAGAGTTGTTCACCACCTCCCTGGGCAGTCCAGTCCAAAGTTATCAGCCCTTTCCATGGAGAAATTTTTCCTGATGCCCAACCTGACCCTCCCCTGGTGCAGCTTGAGGCCATGTCCTCTTGTCCTATTGCTGGTTGCCTGGGGGAAGAGGCCGACCCCCAAAGTTCACTGAAGTCAGTGGAAAGACTTCACAGATCTTTCTTTCCTTCATTGTTTTGGTGTTTGATTTTTTTTTTCCCTGCACTGAATGGATCGTGAAGGCAACAAGGTTTTGGTGACAAGTAATGGGATGATTCATGCAAAATTGGCAGAAATAAGAGAGACTGGCCCTTGTACTTTGTACCTGATATTTGAGGCTGTAAAAGCACACAAGAATTGAGCCATAAGCAGAAATGTGCAAGTGAAATCCGATGACAAGCTGCAGAACAGGTCTGAGGAGCTGTACAGGAGCTGCAGGTCCTCAGCACCTCTCCAGCCAGGTCCCAAAGATAGACATCCTTTTGTTGGGCTGGGACTCTTGCTGATTAGGAAAGGTTTATTAATTCTCCGGGTACCAAACCAAAAGTGGCCAAAGGAGAGAATGCCAAAGGCGATCAGCTTGCTAAAAGCTTTTGATTTCAAACATATGTCTCTGAAGTGGTGTGGACTTTATGGGGAGGTTTGTACAGCTGAAACACCAGCACCAGGTCTGTGTCTGCTTCTTGTTCTTCCTCTCTGTTCCCCTTAGTTTTCGTTTTATGCTCAGCAGTTGCCATTAAAATCTTTCCTATTGCTGTCGACCTTGTGCTAACTCACTGTGACATTAAAGCTGGAGAATACTGAAATACAACTAATTAGGCCGAGGAAAGAATAGTGAAAATTTTCATAGTTGCTATTGCAAATGACTGCTGCAGATAGAAACAATCCTGGAGATGAAAAAAATTGTTAGAGCATATTCTGACCTCTTTCTACTCCCTCTCCTAATGTGAAAATTGCCGTTTTTGTATTCTCACTTAACATGAAGGAGTTTGGTTTAAATATAGTTATGTTTATCAGATAAATACATGTATAAATGAATGTCTATATGTATAAAATGTTTGCAATTATTTCAGTTTATCCTCTAATAGAAATCTGGAGTTACCTGAAACAACTATGAACATTGTTATTTTATGTGCTTTTCTTGAAATATTTTTATAATAATCTGCTAAGAGAAGTGAGAGATTGAAGAAATTTAAGAAAAATATAAAAATACTCTACCACTTTTTTTTTCTAAATTTTATTTTCAAAACCAGATAATAGTTTGTAGAGACTGTTCTGATGGTGGTTTCTTGTCAGGAGGGTAGCTGTGGGGCAAAATGGGTTTGCATACAGGTTAACACTTATACTGAAAGAAATTTTGAAATGTATATTTATGTAGATTTTGGTTTCTTATTCCAAAAATTTGCTAGATGCTAACATGTAGTATGTATTCCTGTTATTTTCCCAATTAAAACAAGTATTAATTTTAAAAAGCATGTTTTCTTTGTTTCTGTGACTAATTATATTTGAGAAAATAATATTTCTTTGTGTATCATGATACAGCACAAGTTCCTCAGAGGAGATGCTCTGTTTCGACTGAAGAACACATAAAGACAAATGCTGCTCTTTATCTCCAAATTTATCAGACCTTTGGCTGGTTCCTTCTGTTCTGTGGGACAGAGACACCTTGAAAAGATTGAAGAGGCATCATGAGGGTGAGCATGATAAATTAATAAATATTTTCTGGTTCCTCTTCGTTCAGGGTTGTTTGTTAGAAGCAGGAGTGTGAAAGACTGTTCAGGGCTGTTTGCACAAGATGCTGAAAATTAGGTAGAGACTGACACTGCAGAAAATGTAGCAAAGGTGGAGGGAGAGTCATGTGAAAAGGCAACCTGCAAAAGTAAGCATATGGCTTGAATACATTTCATTCCATGTCCCAGTTATTGCTGGGTTGTCTCAGAAAACCATCAGGTCACAGAAAGAAGTCAATGGTGAGTTACAATTTACACCAAGATCCATCAGCAAGAATTAATAAATAAAAATAATAAATAAATACTTTTTAAAAAGAAACTTCAGCTTTTTTAGGCATTTACTTTGTTTTGCTTAGGGAAAGAAGGCAACCAGGAACAAAGACACTGCAGGTTAGTGGCATAAGCTCAGTTTGTGGAAGTGTACAGCTGTAAAAGTGACAATTGGGAAAGCCATTTGAAGAGGGAGAGAAACTGAAACTGCTTAGGAAATAAATATATCTATAGCAGGTAGAGACTGTGCTTGTGACATTCCAGCTGTTAGTTATGTCCAGGAGCAGAAATAAAACCACATTTTATGGATTAATTAAATGGTTTAGTAAACGGAACTGGTGTTCTCTTATTTAATCTCACGTGCACCAGCTGCATCCAGTTCCCAAATGGTCTTGAGAGGATACAAACCTTCTTGCTAATTCCCTTCTGATACTTGTGGATTTCAGGAGAGTTAAACAGAGGACACATACCCTGGGATCTGTCAAGACTCTCTGAAAGTATTCTTGTGGTTTTTCCTGTGTGTAATGGTACATGCCCTCAGACTTTTCTTTTCCTTTAATCGATGTTTCTTTCAGAGTAATGTTTGAATAAGGGTAGAAGTAATGACTTTTCCTTTTTTCTTTTGTTTCTAGGGGTTTTTTTTCTTCTCATCAGTGATTCTTTTCTTCCTTTATTATATGTATAATTAACAAGCAGTTGATGGAATAGACCAAAATGTCTATTAACATCATGAATTGAGAAAGTCCCCACGAGCTTATATAGTTTCTGCTCATTCTGTGGGTATTTGTTTTATTTCTGAATTACCTTTCAGTTTTTAGGACTAACAACGTGGACAAATGCTTGCAATTACTCAGGAAGATCCCAGATTTTTTCCATAAGAATTTTTTTTTCCCTGTCCCAAAATGTACTTTCCCTCAAGTTAATGAAAGTTACATGCAGAGTATGTCCCCAAAGGATTTACTGGAAAATTTGACAATGCTAAAATAAACAGAGGGTTGTGGCAACATGCTCTGGTGAAAATAAATGCTGTCTCTGTTAGCTCAGCTGCTTGGGTGCAGGAAAGCAGTTCTCTTCCAGAGCCTCTTGTCAGATGCCCATAGGACTTTGGCTCATTTACCGTTTAACCTTTCCACTGTGCTTGGCAGAAAAGCCACACAACTGCCAAAATGTGAGCAGATATTGAGGAAGTCCAGGTCCCCTCCAGTCTCTTGCCTTTGCTTGAGGAGTCTGAATCAAGGCAACCTGATTTAAGGCACGTGCAGCGAACAGAATTTTGAGTAGGGACTGTGGTCATGCATAGAACACACATTTATCTTATTTTTTCTGATTATTGATAGTGAATTTCCATTTTTCCAGAGACCAGCAACTGTACAGTAGTCTATAAGATCTTGGGGAGGGGAGCAGAGATTGAACCTTCCTGTTTTCCTTCAGATTCACTTGGGTTGCTCAGTGTTCCCAAGGAACGATGTAGTGGAACTGGGCATTTGCTTCAAGGGTGCTGTGACTTTCTGTGCAGATGGCATCTATATGCTGCTTCACAAAGGTTACCTCTTTGCCCCAATCCAGTCATTCCAGACTGAAAGTCTGGGATTGCTCTTTTTTTCCTTTTCAAACCATAAGAAAGGTGGGTGTTGGGGCCTGAAACAGGAAAAAGTGAAGAAAGAGAAAGAAAATAATGACAAAAAGTAATGTTATGTAATTTTCAAAGATATTATTCCTCTTCTTTATTTTCTTTCTACCTGCATCACTAATGTATAATGAATATACTGTTTAGGTGAAATAGATTTTCTGTACCTGCTCAAATACACTGGAAAAGTCAGAGTTGAAGTTGATATAGTCAGGATGGGAGGGGTTTTTTTGTTTGGTTTTTTTTTTTTTTAATCTGAGGTACACAGCAACATTGTCCTTGGAGACTTGTTGGCAATTTTTTAGCATTTAGAGAAAAAAATGGATCCTTTTCTGTTTCAGCAGTGTTACTGGGGCTTTGCTATAGAGCTGCTGCCACAGCACTGCATGCTGATGTCTAGCTCAGTAGATAGCAGGAGAAAAGCCAGTGTGTTCATGGAAACAGGGCTTCCTCAGACAAGTAATAATCAGCAAAATGCCGGTGTCGCGCTGCAAGCAGACTCTGACAAGGTTTGCAAATATCTTGAAAGGAGCTGCTTGTCTTGGAATGCTATAGCTCAAAGCCCAAGTGGAACAAGCCCTGAGTTTGCTGTGTGTCAGCTGCAGGATTTTGTTGATGAGCACAGCATGTATAAACAGAGGCCAGCGCTACCATCGCCGGCAGGAACAGCCAGATGCGCTGGGCTGGTCGACTACTTAAAATCTTGCAGCATAACCACAAAAACTAAAAATGGAGCTTAAAAAGCCATTAGGCATCTCCAGAGCCATGGACTGTCTTTGTAAAGCTCCAAGGCCATTTTTAATCAGTGCCAAAGACTTTTTTTAGACACGTCTGTTCTCAGGAACTTCTGTCTGGTTTTCACCATTCATGAGAACAGAACCAGTTCCTGGGGAGGGACAGGGCATAGGATGTGGTTCAAGCAGAGGGATAGTCCATGAACCCTCCCAGCTCTGCCACAGATATGCATGCTCTGCAACTGGGAAAGTCATTTGCTCTCTTTGTGCACTTATTTTTCCAACTGTGAAGTGGGGGCAATGTCTCATCTATAACAGTAGCACAAGGCTATATTCATTAACGTGTTTCCAGTGCATTTTAAGCTCTCTGGGCTGAATAGCTAGCACCTTGCAGGAAAAAAATCAGAAGTGTGAAATATGTTTTGTTTTACACCAGGCTAAACCTCTGGATACTGTGGTTTTGAGGCAAAAGAATTTGCTTTTTTCTGCTGCAGTGTCTCCTGCCTTGGAGGATTAAGGGTTTGGGGAAGGCTAAAGCAGGATTCTCCATGTGTTGGCAGCTCTGCCACCATCGTGGCATGGTGAAGCCAGCCTGCAGTGGAAGGGCCATGTCATGTGCATTACACATGACTGCTTTCTGTGCATCTAAAATGCCCTTCATGATGGGCCACAGTGGAATTAAAACACGTAGGCAGAAAGGACCTAATCTGGTATTGTCTGCACGTAGGGCTAGAAAATCTCTCTCAGTGGTGTTGTGCAAAGCTCCAGAAGCCTGTGTTGGATGTACACTTACTTATTTACTTTCCTGGTGTGGAGGAAGGCAGTGGCAGCCTGGCTGGCATGGAGGGCAGGGAACCCTTTGTCTTAATCTGAGAAACCCAGTCAACATTGCAGTTTGAGATGACAGACTGTAATGCTACTATTTGACAATTTTAGGCAATTAGTTTATTCAGGTCAAATATAAAAGAGCCCAACAACTAAAATTTTACTTGAGGCTGGATGTTCTGCTTTTTTTGTTTTTTGTTTTTTTAAGACAACGTTTGTCCTTTTCTCTGTGCCTCCCTTGCGATGTTAAATATGGTAGTTATGCAATGGGAACATTTCATTCTCAGAAAAACAGAAATCACCTAAGAATCACATGTAGAGAAGCCACTAAACCAATGAGATTTTTGTCTCTGCAAGCTAGTTCTTAGCTTTTTATATAATGAGTCCTGTGGGGCTACAGTTGGTGGGTATTTCCATTTGGGCACATTCACAGGTGGAAGATCTTGGAGCTTGCCAGGTTCCCAACTGAATCCCCTAGAGCCTTGCTCTTGTAGAGCAATATGATGAGAGTGAGTGCATTTATTACCTCAGTTATAGCAGTGCTCTCACACTCTTCAGGCCTGAAAGGACCAGAGGTTCCACAAAGGCTCCCAAAGCAGACAGACAAGGGAAGCACCCTCCAAGAGCAGTGTGGATGTCCAAAGCCCCATGGCCACTCACAGAGATTGCAACAGGAGCAGAATCTATTCTCTTGTTCTGCTTTGCAAGTTAAAAACCTGTATTTAAAATTTTGCCTGGTGCCTCCTGTTAGTTGCAGAGCCAATAACACTCAGTGTCAGGTGATCTTGGAAAGAGGTTAACAGACCATATCCCAGGACTCCATTGCCGGATCCTGGGAAGTCTGAATTTTCATCCCCTTGCAGGTCACACTAATTTTTAGTAATTGTGAGAATTTTAGTATTGTTATGAAAATTTTATCTATAGGAATAGAAAGTAAAAATTGACATTTGGAGTATGGTTCAAAAGAATTTGAAATTTCAGAGACTTCTCTCTGAAATATTTGCATGACATAATATTCCAGTTTTGTTTACATTCATGAATTACAGTGAGACCACAACTCCAGCTTTTTATGATGAAACAGATCAAATTTGATTCTAAAATAAGGGACAATGTAAAGATCTGGAATAAAATTCATATATAGGAAAGAAGTGGTACCCAAGAAGAATTAAAGGGCATAGCTAAGACAAAGTAAATTCAAACAAGCTTTACCTATATTTTTTTGTGATTTCTGGTAAATTTAGCTTTTTATATATTTATGCTGAAAAATACAGTGTTTCTTTCTGAGATGGCATTGAATATTGGCCATGATTAAATTAAGCTTTTTTCACTAATTTATCTGTCCTAGGGCAGTACCATAGAAGGAGACCTCAGCTTTTGTGCATGCTATGAATCTCGTCTGGCTCAGGTTAAACATCTTTGTTTTACCGGTGTTTTCTTCCTGAAGCCTGAAGGACTTTCATTTTAGTTATAAATATGCAGGGAAAATCTGTTCCAGTACATATATACCTTCTCTGCATTATATCTCTAATAGAAAATGATTGGGAGCTGACATACACTGACCTCCAGCAGATAATTATCTGATAAAATTGATACTTCACTTCAAAATGCCTAAAAAATTATACTGCCAGATTGATGTTTATTCCTAAAAGCATTCTGGAGAACTTCCCCTTGATCTTAGATCAGTCCATTGTCAAATTCCTTAAAGGCCACATCATTTATAAATGATATGAACTGCAGATGTATAATTCATGTGGAGCATAAAATGTTTTATTTGTATTAAAAAGGTAAGGCGATCCTATATTAAATCATATTTATGGCCTAATTTTAAAGTATGGAATCCTTCTGACTGAAGTTTAACACTTCTTACTTTTTCTTTTTTAGAATTTATTAAAAGAAGAGGTAACTGTGACAATGATGTTGGCAGACAAGTGGTCTCTTTCTAAAGTCCTTGTGTTGATCTGTCATATTATTTTCCATTAGCTCCCCCTACATTTTCTGCAGATTGCTTTCAGCCATATTTTTACTAAATGTTTTTGGAAGTGCAAGCTGCAGATTTCACCATCATTGTTTTGACATTACAAGCTCAAGGTTAATGGAATTTCTTAGTGGATAAACGGAAAAATAACTACATTTTAAGTTAAATCATCTTGTGGGTAGAGCCAAATTGCAGGAATCCTAGAAACCATTGCCATTATAAAACATATTTTAAAAAAAAAAATTTAAAATTCTGGATGCATTTTGCTATTTTTTTTCTTCCGTCTCATTAAGGTCTAAAAAACTCCTAAAGGTTTGCATTTCTTTTCTTGCTGTGTAAACCCAACTTAGTTGTTACCATCTCTCCTCAAACATCTTTTAATAAATTCTGAGAAGTATAATAATGTTGTTGATATGATTATAATATTCTTATTTTTAATACCTTAGCCTTTATCTCATTATTACGCTTTTACCAACAGAAAGAGAAAGTAAAAATTGACATATAGACCCTGGTTCAAATGAATTTGAAATTTGCTCCTGGAGACCTCTCTCCAGCAAAACATAAAGATTCACCACTGTCTAAGTTCATAAATGACCTTAATTGTTTAAAAGCCATGTCTTTAATTACACCTTTGAAGATCTGCAAGCATTTCCTGATATGATACTGAGCAGTGTTTTGGCAGTGTTCTCTCTGAGATCGGTTTTCTTTGAAGTGTTAGCAAGAGTTACCCTGGCTTTCCTTTAATAGGGAAGAAAAATAGCACCAGTAATTGTTTTCTTGTAATACATGATGGACTTCTTCTTTCCACTTTGCCTCAGTGATGGGAATTGTCCTGAAGTTTGCTTTTATAGTTCATGGGCACTAGAAGTTAATGATCTTAAGTGGAAACAGGCAGGCTTTTGAGTGCTTCAAAAACATGTCTTACCTGATAAACTCCTGATGCAATTATTTCATCCCTCTTTAGGCACTTGCTCTCACCACACAAGTGGGCACAGAACAGCCACATTGCTGGCACGCAGCTTTCAAAGCCGGGGAAAAGCCAGGCTGCTGCTACAACTCCAAAACTCACAGTACAATTCCTTTGGTGCAGGGGGAATTTTGCCCTTAAAAAAGAAAATTTACTTTCCTTCTTATACTTATCTCCCTTTGCTCTGCTGTAAGTCTTGCTTTTCCTTGTTCCCAGAACAACCAAGAACCTTATTGTCACATCCTGCTTTTCCACACTGTGCCCAGTGTGCTGTTGTCTTGCTTTCCTCCTCCTTTACTCCTTTGCCACCTGTTGCCTTTCCTCACACATAAGCAGTGGCTATGGAGTACTGTTTTGTCATTAGGATGCTTTGCAGAAGTGCTTCCCAGGTGACAATATCAATAATAACAACATTAATTTTAAAGCTGAATGTTCAGTATTTTAACCATTTATCTTTCTTTTCCTAAGTGTCACTTCTGATTTGTAATTTGACTGTGCTACCCAGTAATAATACTAGAAAAATATGCAATATGTAGAAGAACCAACAATAGAATTACCATGATCTAGCTTTTGTAGGTGTGGGTTTTCTACCATTCCTCTTTAGGAAACTCTTTTTTCCTCATCTATTGTCCCTAGTTTAAGATGGGAAGCCAAAATATTTGAAGTTACTTTGTTCAAGTTCACCCATCTAATTCTTAATCTCCCTCATTAATTTCCCTCAATATGATTATTTCTTGCAACAGTAACTGAAATATGACAGAAAATTAAGAAAATGGGATAGATCACTTCATGTGTTTATTAAAGTACGATGACATCAGATAACCTGATATTTTCATTAAATTAGGAATTTAAGTAACCAATTTCATAGGCAAGGCAAATATTAGATTTTAGTCTGTGTGGACTTTTGTAATGAATTTGAAATGGTACCTCACAGAAAATTAGCTCTATTTAAGAAGATGGCGATAATTAGCAGAAATTTGAGATCAATAACAAATCGTCAAAAGGTTTGGTCTTGCAGCTGAAGAAGTGAAGGGCTTGCTGTTGTGCCTGGAAAAATTTAACTCCATTGTTCAATCACCTGTGAGATTTAACTTGTAGTAGCACTGAATAGTCTAAAACAATTAGTTTTAGCTGTGTAATTGACAGGGAGGACACAAGCACCGCAGTCATTTTATTTTGTTTATTTTTGGCAAACGGTGCAAGGAAAAGAGTGAATGTGGTGTACAAGAAGCAAAACTGGTAGTTTTCTGCAATGCTTGTGAAAGGCACCAGATGAGCTGAGCAGGTTTCTATGGAATTGCCCCGTCAGGACAGACTTGAAGTGGTACACACTGGTTCGGTGTTCTTCACCACGGAGGCTTCACTCAGCTCCGTGGTGCTCTGTTACCATGCCCCAGCCATTCCTGCTCTCAGAGGACAGGAATGCTCTGCTCCAGTCTGCTGAGCCCAGGTCTTGCCACAGGGCTTTATGAACCTCTTTCTAAACCGTTACCTCATGCCTGCAGAACTAGACTTAAAGAGTTTAATTACAGAGATGTGATAATGCTATTTTTCTGTGTAAAACAAGTAAATACAGACTTATATTTTGGTGCTCCTACAAAGGCGTTCTCTGTTTCTGCCTTTATACAGGTGACTACACAGACTGTAGGAATGTGAAAATAATTGAATTTTCAAGGTTATTCTTCTCCTGATCTTTACTGCAAGGATTGTGATCAGTGCTGCTTTTTGTAGTAATTTTCTACTGGGAGAAACAAACAGGTTACCCAGGAGATAATTTTGTACTAGAGCCTGATTCAACACTTCAAATTCATTTATTTTAGGCTGCCAATCTTTATGGCTGTAATTCACTATAATCTTACAACTTTCACGTGGTTTGAACAAAACTATTGGTCTCCACAGCCACTGTTTACCATTTGTCTATTCAAATATCTCATAATCATCTCCATGCCATCTAGTGTGTTTTAAGAAAAAAAGAAATGTGGATATAGAGAGAATAAATACAAGTATTTTCCCCATTCAAATGAAGTTAATATCAGTTACATTATGTACTTAAACCCATTGCAGTTCGTGCTTTCTTGAATGACACTTTTTACATTGTGGAAGATGTTGCTTCATGAGCAGCCTTAGGTGTCTTACCCCTCACTGACACAGCTGAACAAAATGCAAACCATGAGGGGAAAATGAGCAGCTGGTGTTCAAGCACCTCTTGCAGGCATCTCTGTGAAACAATTTCAGTGTCAGTTCACAAGAGGGTCATGGACTATTCCGCCCTTTTGAACGTGCAGGGGTGATGTAAACCTGAAAGGGGGAAAATTGAAGAAAAATGGTGGTGTATTCTCTTCCCCTTGCCCCTGCATCCTTCAAATGGTAAACCAGGAATCATCAGTTTCTCTGGAACCAGCCTTATTTCAGTATTAAATCAGACAGAAATTTTGGCTGACTACCCTGGAGTGGGCAGGGAGGCCTTCCAGCGCTGCCAAGAATAAGTCATAGATAGTGATAATATGATTAATATTATATTGCCTTAGTAAAGAGCACATTCTAAAGAGCAGCAGCATTTGGGTCTACATCACCACCAAAAGACAACATGTCAAGTTGGCTCTTATGGAACCTTCCTCCAAAGGAAACTATATCAGGAAATACTCCATGGGTGTGGGAAAGACCACACTGGATGAAGTCAAGTAAATAAAGCTATTTTGCTTAACTATTCACGACTTGAATAAGCATGTGTTTGGAAGAGACAAACAGATGGGCAAAGTAACAATTGTTTTCAGTGCAGGTTCGAATTTGCTCGTGGTTTATGCTTCTTGGATTAACTTTAAATGAGCAAAGACTGCATCTTTATCATCATAATTATTATCCTTTGTCATCGTTCTACACTTCCTCCTCTGTATCTAACAAGACCTAAGCATAGTTTAAGAGGGAAAAGGACCTTTTCCCTATCTCTTTATATGGAGAGGAAAATCTGCCAAATTCTGCTAAGAGTAGCTTAAAGGAAAGGAATTTTTAGGGAGAGGGAATGGGTAAGAACATTAACATAAAAATAACCTTTTTTGCAGCAACCCCTGTAAAAATGAAAAAAGAAAATGTACAGATAAAAAGCTTTGATAGTGCAGGACCTGGGCTAAAACCCAACTGACATTATTACCATCATCATCAGGAAGAGTTCATCCTGCTGTTGCTGCACAGTACAAAGAAGGTTATCAATGGTAAACATACCCTATGTTTTCAAATCAATTACTTAAATTCCTATCTCTTCAATTTTGTTCTCACTTATTTTTATTCACCAATCTTTCTTCCATGTGTGTGTTAGCAAAGGTATGAATGTGCTTTTTTTTTTTTGCAACAAGGCTTGATTTCAGTGGAAAAGTTATCCCCTGGATCAATTCAGTATTCAAAGACTTCATATTCCCATTACTGATACAAATTAACTGGTGCTAAAGTGCTTTCTTCCCCATTCCCTCAAACACACATGTGGCAGGACATTTTTAAAATTATTTTAAATATTGCTTTCATAATTTAAGGTCTGAATTATCCCAACTTTATCTGTGCCCAGAAAAAGCCATTTCTGTGAACCTCTGGATAAAGCAACAGTGACACTTCCGTGTTTGTCCCTCTCCTGTTCTTTCTCCTCCTCCTTCTACTTGCCCTGGGATCCAGAGGTCAGTCAAGGAGGAAGGGGAGGACCAAGAAAAGAGAAGCTTTGAGGAAAAGTTGGCTTGTATCAGGATATACTAAGACTGTTCCTTAATTTAACTGATAAAGTGGAAGCTGAATTCATTGGGCCATTTAGACTCTACCATATGTGGAATAAAAATCATTTTCCCCATTCTTTGTATGTCTGAGCTCTTAAAATTTTAATCTTGTACTTCATGTATGCATGCAGGATGTAGTGCTACAAGGACAGACTTTTTCTTCTTATTTTTTTCACCCCGTTAGATTTGGTTTATATCTCCTCTGCTCAAACATTCCTTTGAAGCTTCTGCAATCAATATGAAATTGCTTTCTATTAACTGATATATATATATACTAAGTGAGTATAATCTGAGCACAATACATTGTTCTAAGCAGCAGCAGCAGCGGCAATGAAGAAGCAAAGTATTGTTTGCTGCAGCACAATAGAAGTGCTTACTGTCTGTGGTATCCTTTCAGCTTGTATTTACTCAAATAGTGTTAAGAACACTTTAGCCAAAAGCAAATTTGAGAGGCCAAACAGGAGAGCAAGAGTGAATAAAAGACATGAGGGAGGGAAGAGGAAAGGCTGACAAAAGCCAGGGAAGTGAAATGGAAAGACTTACGAAAAGGGGAGGGAGGCAGAAGAAGATGGCTGGCAAAGAAAAGGAAGGTGAATGGGAAGAAAGAAGAGGGGTTTTATATGTATGTTTGAAATAATGTTTGATGTCATGTTTATTTCTGATGCTACTCTCTGTACATACACAGAGGTAGGCTTATACTACGCAGAACTGAGAATGATGCAGTGAATGCCTAAAAATATCAGTTAATATAACTTTTCCTATAAATTTACAGAATGCTAAATTCTTACATGGAGAAAATGAGGCGATGCAGAGCCTGTGAGAATTAATTGGAAGGAATTAATGTGGAGCCTGTGTTTTTTGAGAGATTTTTATTTCAAGTTGCCAAATTATTCTCTTAATTTACAGTTCTCCTCCATTGCTTCACCCACCCAGACCTAGGCTTTTGCCACTGCCTTCTCACAGGCTGCTGTTTCCTCTTTGCTTCTGGCAACTAGATCCAGTGGTGGGATCCCATGAACTCCCTTAAAATGCTGGAATGAGAGAATCCACATTCTCTGCCTTCATAGTTATGGAAGCTTGCACTTCATGTGAAGATTTAAAGAGCCCTTTGTATGTGTTAGTCATTAATTCAATCCATCAGAAAATACACATGCATGTGAACTCTATCCTATTACATTCTGTGGGGATTTTAGTCTGGAATAGGTTGGTAAACTCTATTTGTATCTTTGAAATTACAGTGAAAATCCTCTCTCCTGCATTATTGGCAGTACCAGTTATCAATTAAGGAAATAGGTACTTAAATCCTATCAGCTAATTAATTTTGTAAGTTTTGTAAGGTTTGTCCTAGTTACGTCCTTTTTGCAGATAGTAAGTAGAGCTTATACCAGCCCACAAATCCTGGAAATTAATTTTGTGAGTGATCTCCCATAGGAAACATGCATTTTTGTGAACACCAGGTTTAGAACCTGCCAGCATTCTGGGAGTTCAGCTTTGTCATTGATAAAGCTTTCACTTATTATTGTCCAAGGTATACATACCAATAAATAATGGCTATAGCCATATGTCTTTGAAAGGACAAACCTTTTCATGTGAGTTGGGGGCTTTGTGCACAATTGTCTCATAGCACGTGCCACTTGTTTTTATCCTCGCCTCTGTAAGCAACGTTCAGCCAAGATCTGACTAGGTGTTTTTTGTGTGGATAGTGTGTCTTGCTATGTGTATAGAGGGTTTGGGGTGTTTTTTAACAGTCCTGCAAAGTGATGATCCCATGGTGATGGACCATGGGGATCTTGTTGGTGCAGGGCTGGGAGAGACCACCAGTTGATTCATGAAACACCCACAAAAGTTCTCGATCAGTTGCTAAGACTGTGGAGAGAAAAAAACTTTGTTTGGCCCTACTGGAAAACTTGACTTATTTTTATTTTAGTTAGTTTTTGTGGCCATTTAAGCCCTCAGGCAAAATAATGAAAGTGAAGGAGAAAGTATCTGAAATTTACCCCTCAAAAAAGCAATTTAGCTGAAATAATTGTTAATTCAGTGCCAGGACTGAGGTTCAGAGAGGGAAGCAATTGGACTCTATCTGTACATGTAGAATTTGAGGGTTTGGGGATGTAATTTTTTTTCTTGATGGACCCACATTCAGTAAAATGCCAGTTTAATAAAGGGAGAATTGTAGATAATTATATCTTTAGAACTTCTGAAAATTTTTTAGGTTGAGTCTGTGGGTCAGAAATAATTGTGATGAATAGGAACAGGTTAGATTTCTTTTTTTCCCTTGCCAATGTTGCTTCTTGGGCTTACCTAAATATTCCCAGGCTGACTCTTACCCTGCTCTCAACTGAACAAAAACTGCTTGTAAACCAAATATGTGAAGTACATCAGATTTTAACCCTTTTTCTGGGTCTATGCTTAATACTCAAGGAAAAGAAAGGTATTGTTTCTGAAACAGGGTTTCATTTCTTTGTTAAGATTGGTATTTGAAGCTGCTCTGGATTTGTAGAATTTGAGAATCAGTTAGTGGGAAGAGTGAAGCTAAATGGAGCAATAAATTCCGAGTGTTATGATATTGGCATTAGGCGTGCAGACTGAGATTCTTCAGAGCAGCTTAGGCAACACAGATGTACAACCTCTATAAAATGGAATGGGAGCTGCAGAGTTGCAACTCCAGCACAGTTTTGAAAGTCTCTCTTGTAGTGAGTTTATGGCACTATTTTGAAGCAATTTTGAAATCCTTTTGTTTCCTTTTTCTACGGTTGATCACAGACCTTTTTTCCTCTGTAAGTTGATTGGCTTCAACCCTTCCAGAGTCTTCTAAATTCTGAATCAAATTTAGGTTGCAAAAATATTTATTTTTTTGAAATTCTGTGGCTTTAATAACAATAAAGCATGGAGGGCAGGCATGAAAACAAGGTCATGACCTGGATTAACCATGCTTTTGGAAGATGAAATTTACTTTGGCAGTTTAGGCCTCTCTGGAAAGGAGACAAGAGAATTTCAATGGGTTTTTTTTTCAATAGGTCTTTTCTTATTTTCTGCAACTTCATTCTGGTCTGCTTTCTTCCTGTCATCATCTCCTTGGTCTCAAGAAAAACTACCTGACTTGTTTATGTAAACCTGATGACAGAATTTGGACAAACAGGAAAGTAAGGAAATCACTGTGCTCTCAATTCTAGGAGCAAGGCAAATATAATCCATATTTCAAGCAACATTTGGCTTTAATAATCATTCTACTAAGGGAAGAGACGTTGCCCAGACAGAAAGCAGCATTCATGGGAAGAGAATCAGAAAAGTGGAGAAGGTATATTCAATCCTTCGAGATTTATTTGTGCAAAAGTTAGCTTAAATGGAAAACAGAAACTACGTATTGCTGTATACTTTCTTAATAGTCATAGCTTAGCCAAATCCCCGAGGTTAAAATGTTTCAAGAAAATAAGCAACAAAAGAAATAAAATTAAAACAAAATAGTCTCAAGTGCTCTGTAAAACAATCTTGATGTCTATCCAGAAAGTACATCTGTTGTTGGAAGATGGAAAAGTACATGATAAACAACCAAAGAGCAGTGCCACTGGCATGGAAGGACACATTTTCAGACAGTCAAGATGAAGTTGTGAAACATGGTAATACCTACCTCTGGTGTCTGTAGAATTTAGTGCTTTGCAGGATAAAACCAAGGAAAAATAAAATCCCGTTCAAGGTGGAGAAAGCCAATGCACAGACACAATTTACTTAAGATTGTGTATTAGAGCCCTAAGACAGCTGGATATTGAACCAAAGTCTCCTATGCCCAGACTGATGCCTCATTTGATAGAGCATATCTCTCCACAGCACAGTGGGGCAAAGCTCTGTTAGTTTTTTGTAAGTACATTTACTTATCTCCCTTTTCTTGAATGATTAGAGAACTCCTGGAGAGAGAACGCAGAAGTGTTTTGCTTTCTGACATAATGTGCAAAATTATCATGGTTATAGTTGTACTCAGCTGGTATTATCAGTTTAATATTTTAAATTTGATATTCAGGTATTTACAAAGAGTCCAGTTCCTGTTACAGTTATTTTTGTAGTGTAGTGTACAAAATATTTTTATATTTTGTATAGTGGCAGCAAGATTAACCCAAGGTGTGAGTGCAGGATGTTTAAACCCGGGAATTCAACAGCGGGAAGGGGATCACGGGAGGCAAAGAGCTAGAATGGTTAACTAGCATGGGTCTCTGTCCCAGCCCATCATCCCAGAGGATGGTGAGATGGTGGATGGATGTGTGGAGGTGGTGTTAACAGAGTGGGAATGTGCTGCAGCCCTCAGGGTGATTCCAATCTGCCCAAGTGGCCAAGCTCCTAGAGAGGCTCAGATACAATAAGCCCAAATCAGCTCTAGTAGTCCTTTGGACTTGCCTTTTTAAACCACTGATGCAAGCTCTTGAGTCTTTAGAATCTTTAGTCAGGACTGAGGGAGAGGAACATGGATGAAGGATGAATCTCCCTCTCCTAAGTTAATATTATTTATACAGGCCAGGTGAGCTGTTAGTGTAAATATCTGAAAAGCAGGCACCCCAATAAAGAGTGTACAAATATCTAACTAAAATTTTGTAAGTTTTAGTAACACTTATGTATTTTGTTTCTTTCAAAGAACAACAGGGAGATATTTTTTAACTGGGAATATGGACTCTCCATGTAGATAAGTTGCTGCAGAAGGACCTGCAGTCCCAGGAAACCTGCCCTGTGAGCATCCCAGTACCTTAACCAGCACAAGTATGTTGATGATCAGGATGTGCTGGGGTTACTACCACTGAAGCAAACACATTTTAAAGAGGTTTACTCTGATTTAGTACTGTCATAGACCTGCATAAGAGTTACAAACCAAGCTTAGGCACCAGCCTTATTTTCACCATACTAAGTTGGTGTTTACTTTTGAACAGGGGATAGGAGTGAGTTGCATTTCAGTAGCATGTAACTGTTTAATATTCAGACAGGCATAGTTAACTGGCAAGGCCAGAATGTTGCATGTCAAGGTTTAATTCTCTGCTGTACAATAAAATTTCTAGACAGCTTGCCAAAAATCACAGAGGAATAGAGCCATAAAGCTCCTCTAGTCAACAGTTTAGATTTGGAGTGACAATGCCAGGAGTCTGCTAAGTGTTAAGGTTTCGTGTGACATGCACGGATTCAGCAACCATTGTCTTCAGTTCCTTACTTCAGGCAGGCTTTTGTAGTTGTCTGTGCAGAGAAGATACAAGTAGTCTTTTCCTGACTCATAATTTGGATTCAACTTACACCCTACCCAACAGGTAGAGAAGGAAGGATCCAGATTTAAGCACTTTCTTCCCTAGATCCATTTTTATCTCCTCTGCCTGCGAGAGTGTGACAGTGTCTGCCAGCAGTACCTATTTGATCTCCCACTTTGAAGCTGTTCCTTTGCATGCACTCACTAAAACAGGACTAGATGCTGGTCTCTTGGGAGAATGCCTTCAGCAGTGGTCAGGCAGAGACTCCTTTTTACTTTTGCTTCAGATATTCGTGTTTTAAACAGAGCTGAACAGGAAAGATTAGGAACAAAGGTGAAAGTTGCTGAAATATGTGCACTGAGCATCAGGAGCAAGGCACCTTTGTGTGCACGTTACAAAGGAAGTTTGAACACATCAGCCCTGTTGATGGAGGCTTAACTCTGCAGGGACTTTATGTGCAGGATAAGGAAACGTCGGAACCAGAATTTAAAGGTTTGGATACATAAAGATGCAGACCTCAAATTGAGACTCTTTAGTTATTGTTTTTTCCCCTCCACAGGTGAATTTGTTGGATAAATATATCTCCAAAAGTTGGATTATTTTATTTTGACAAGTCACAAATATACTGTAACTGTCTTCTGCCTGTGATCCTACTTGTCTATTCTTTTAGTACTACTTTGAATGTTTTGCACACTGGGTAGTTCATCTTTCTGATTCAAAGGAGGGAAGTTATGCAGCTGGGAATTTATGCAGTTTGTGACTGCAGAACCCTATGTTTCCAAAATTCCTTGAAAAGTATTTACCTTCTGCCAGTAATGATGTGCTAATATTCAATGGTAATGTATCCTCACATATTGACTGATTCAGTACTACAAAACATGTGCTACAAAAAAAAAAAGAAAAGAAAATGGAAACTGCCTGTTGGGATTGAAGGAAGGCAATGATCAGGCTGTATTGCTATGAGTAATGAAAGCTGAGTGACCTGGTTCACTGACAACACGGTCATCCAGAATTTTTAGCATGTTGGTGGGAATTAGTGGCTTTTAGTATTTCTCTGTATTTAAAATGAGAAGAATAATTCCTCCAGATTCAGTGAAGTTACTCATTCAGGAGATCATGCTGGAGTAAATTGAAATAGCAAGGAATATGATCATAGTCATATTCTGCGATTTCACTGGAGACTTGAGATACATAAAACAGGTAAAAGAGTTAAGGTTAAAAGGTTAAGAGGAAAATCAGTGTTGAATTGTAAATACATATCTTGGAATGAAATTTTTTTGTTGTTTTTAAGATTTCTGTGAATACCTTATTTCCTGTTATTCAGCTGTTTTTTTGTTTTAAAAAAAACCAATCCCGTCTTCAAGGGGATGGGGAAAAGGACAAGAACTCTGTCATCTGGTGTACAATCAAAGCTATGACTCAGAAAACTGGGTGTGTAGACTTGGAGTTTCACTTAGTGATAGTAAATTTGTGGTTTGAAAAGGGATTTACTTGGTAGAGCAGATGATGCTATTCAAATAATTGCTTAGCAATTGGAGACAAAAAAAATATATATAACAAGTATTTAGAAGAAAGAGCAGGCAATGAAGTAGATGTGATGGTCTTGAGGTTATGACCGTGGTTTCTGGATGTCTGAATGGGTGATCTATCAAATATGTTTAAAACTGAAAAAGAGAAAAGTTGGTGTGTCTTCTAATGTTATTGTGATCTTTAGGTACCATGATAGGCTCTCTGTTTTGTTAGCATGAAGACCACTTAACTTTGTTAGGGTATTCCTAACAAATATTGTTAACCAGACATAGGTGCTGATGGATAATAGCAAAGCATAAAAGAACTATATTTGGAACATCTTTTCATGGTTTCTAGAGCTCTTGCACTTCCTCCCATTGTCCTGTGTCTCTCTGGAGCCTTCTATAGCTGGAGGCAAAAGCTGAAGAGCTGCTTATGAGCTACTTCAAAAACAGCAGCAGTGGAAATCAGCAAGCTGAAACTTCCACCAGACAAATGAACTGTTTACAGGTTAAATAACAATGAGATTTTTTTTTCCCTTAGTATTTTCAAATACTGTCAGACAGCCTGCCCCTTCAAAAAAACCCCAAACGTTGGGTTATTGTACTCTGACATCGCTTGCATTCATGGGTTCTGTAGTTATCTTACAAGACGTTTTATACGTAGACATGGAAGTTGCCATGATTTGTTCTGAACTGACACTACTCCCTGCTCTTACAGTGTTGCTGTAGCTGTTCCAGAGTAAGAGTTTTGGGAAGGGGGAAAAAGGACTGTTTGCAGCTATTTCTGATCTCCCTGGACAACAAAAGTGGGAGAATAAAAAGGAAACGAAAAAGGCAACCAGAATGGAATTCTTGTATTTATGCTTTACTGGCACTGTAGACTTTTATCTCTATGTAGAAGTACAAAAGATGTGTCAGTACCAAAAGAAGGAAATTCCAGTAGACACATCAGTGCAGCTGTGTTTTCAATAAACTAAATTGTTGGTAAAATTGTTTTATTCTATGTTGTTCAGTATTGCATAGCAATACAGGGTTTTAGACAAGGGAAATCCTTACCTAGAACGAGAACTATTAAGAAACAGGTTTAAGAGAAATAATTCCTTATAAGGAGAGATCCATGTGGTTGGGTTTTGCAATGAAAACTTAAGAAAAAGCAGAAATGGGTTATTATGTCTGGAACTGGAAATACAAAATATTAAAAAGGTATAATTAACCGTGCTTCTGAATGATAAAAGCGAGAGTGGGGGTAAATTTTTCAACTGCTTGAAGCAGTTTCTTTTCAAGCAGAGTGTTCATCAAAACAACTGACCCTTTTTGTCTAGAATTGACTCATTACCGTTGTTTAAATACCTTTCCTTTTGCAATGATTTTCTTTAAATCCTGAGTTCTGTTTCAATCCTGAGTGAACATCAAGATAACATGATATGCTTATTCTCTGCTGGTACTCGTCATTCTTTTGCATATCTTAACTCCAGTGCAAGAGAGAGAGACCTTATTTACAGAAAGTACGTAGACATTTGCTTTCTCAGTCAACGTTGTATGTCAATATTAAGACAAGACATTTAAATTCAGTTCTCAGCTATTCAGATTGTAATTCTAATGCTCTAGTTTTAAGTTCTATGCATAACATTAAAGTAATTTTCTTGACATTTATTTATGAACAAACTATTGATATTTATATAATCTGTAACTGGAGAAATCCAAACAAGTCAATTGGGAATCTTGATCACTTTTGGTTTCAATTATTCTATTGTATTATTTTTATTTGGTAGAGGTTTAACTTTCAGATGCATGTTAGCTACAGCTTGAGAAACACATCCATATGACAGAGTCTTACATCTACACTCTAGTCCCAGTATTGTTTGTCTGACCAACATTAGTCATATTACAAGCATATCATGCTTAAAAGCTGTACTTGTCATAATTGAAATGTATGATGTATAGCTCTATCTACAGAGCTCTAATTACAGAACAAGCAGAAATGAAAAGAACGTATTTTTATTGTCAGTCAGATGTAGATTCTCCTGAGGAAATTAATCAAAATCAAATTTTGAATTCCCTAATCACCCACAAGACATTTTTCAGTCCTTGTCAGTCCTCAGGTTTTTGTCTTTGTTTGCTCTGGGGAGTGGTGAAGGAGAGAAGTCAGAGGAAGGTAGGGAGGGACACTGTCTTCCTAACTGAAGACAGTTCAATGGGATTACCTGAGTGGAATGTAATATTCTGGGAATATAACCTGCACATGTGAAAACTGCTTAAGGAGTAGTGAGTTCCTGGTGACATCATCAGTGTCAGGTAAAGCATTTCTAGAGAGAGATGCCTTTTGGATTCAACCTTGATGCAAAACTATACGAAGGGAACTTATCTGCCTTTTGTTGCTTATATCTTTATGCAACCTTGTGAGTCTGTGGATGTGCTGCATTTGCTTTTATGTCATGACATGAGATGCAAGTGATTTCAAATTAGCTGGTCAATGCTAGTGCATTAATGCATGAAAAATAACCACATGCTTCCTGGATTCTAAAGACTGCAGATCAAGGCTCCATGCTATGGGATAACCAGACCTGTAACTTTTCTTTAAGCTGTACTAGCTAAAAATCTGCCAATTCAAAATTTTCTTTCCATATGGACAGGCTGCTGTGGCAAAAGCAAAACAAAAACCCCAAAACCCAACAACCAAAAAACCCCACAAAATCCAAACAAGAGCTCACCAAACATTTTTTTTACAATACTCACATCAGGTTTACAGTCTGAATAAGAGCCCAAAGCCATCAGAGTGTAGTCTTTCATGCAGACCTTAAATTTTTGGGCTTGCTTTGTTCTGGGATTTTTTAGATTTTTTTTGAGAGTGGAGATCTTGTGTATCTCCCTGACAGAGGTACCACCTGATCAACAGCTCTATTATACAGATTTTCTGTGTCTGTAGGTTTTAATGGGCTAATATTTTAGAGGTGAGACAGACAGAAATGTACAGTCTAGTCATTTTTGAGAAGCAGCAACAAATACAGAGGGTGGGATGGAAGGAGGTGGTTGCTACAGCAGTTTCTCGCCTGTAAGGGTTTTGTATGTGTCACCTCTGCTTTGCACAGCAGCTTCAGAGTTGCTGATTTAGGACAACAGGGCATGTGAGTTTCCAAAGAAAATGAGCACAGGATGAAGGGTCAACCTGACGTGTCGAGGTGCTCAGTCAATCCCATCGTACCTGCCACCCATGGCTAATCCCATGTCCTGGGGCACTCCTCCTGCATGGAGCTGGCCTTCACAAGGTGTCTTCAGGTGCTCCCACTCAGCCTGTCTAACCATTACAATCTCTGCAGTGAAACTGCAGCAGTCCAGCTCTGAAAGCAGTGCACAAACCTGCATCTAAAGAGCAGCATTTAGGCTTAGCTAAATGACCACTCATTTAAATAGCCTCTGCCATGAGGGGACTGATTCTTTTTACAGAGCAGCTCCACTCGAGATGATAGCAGGGATTACATGATTGTAAAATCGGTGTAAATGGGATCAGAAGCAGATCCATTAACTCTAATTAGGGAATGTGGTGTGATCTTATTTCACTGCACCGTATACAGCCTCTGTGGCTCTTATTTCAAGTGACAGACGTTTGTTTTCCAGCACTTAATTTGCACATAGAATTAATGGTAATGCATCCAAGAACTGATATTGCTAATATGCAGCATTAGCATAGCTCACTCTGTCCCAAGCTTCTGCTCGGAAAAGGATTCCAGAAAGAGAGAAAAAGAGCTCAGACCCACTGGAATAATGACATTTTCTGTCTTCTATAGCGAACCATTTCAGCCCAATGGGTGTTGAAAATAGAGACTATTATTTACTTTTCATGGTAGCAGAAACCATTTTCAATGGATTGCACATTTCTATCCGGGCATAACATTTGCTCCTCCTAGAAGCAGGAAAATTCTGCAGACAGATTTTTGCCTGTCTTTAAACCTCCGACCAGCTGACTAACCCCCAAGGTTTAATAGCTGGTAGGCATCTGCAGGCAAAAGTAAGAGAAACGAGTTCATCCAGGAACTACATCATGCTTCCAACATGTGGCAACATGAGTGCCTCTTCACCATCTGTTATTTGTGTGAGGATTTTATTATGTAAATGACGGTACACACTGCACTCTAAACAAAGGAAAATGATTCCCCTTACAGTATGTTGCGGCTGCCAGGCTTCTGTGTCAGCCACGAAACAAATAATGAAAACAGCAGAGCCATGGCAGGCAGAATATCTTGGGTTTTGTCCTCTCAAAAGGGAGCAAATATCTTGATGAATAATTTGCTTTTTGCATGTATTGTGACTCATACAGACAGGTAGTCAATGAAACAGCAAACAGTAGACAGATGAAACTAAACTGAGGTGAGATTTGAAGAGTTAAAAGAGATTGAAGAGACAATCCTGCAAAACTGTGGAGAGTTCTAAACTCTCTGGTCTTGCTGAGAGCCAAAAATAGGAAACAGGGCCCCTAAATAATCCACAATAGACAAAAGGTGCTGAGGGATCGGGTTGGAAGTACATATCCTGCCGTATATCCTGGTTTAAAATTTTCCATTAAATTACCAATTTAAATTGAAATGTAATTATCTTAACTGGCATATTTTTGGCAGCTGTGACAAAAAAAAAAGAAAAAAATCTCTATGCTACACTGGATCAAGTGAAAGCCCATAGAAGTTCTAACACTGGCCCTTAATCAAAGTCTGCAAAGACACAAAGGCTTTGAGCTAATCTATGCCAAACCATGTTGGACAGTATGGCACTGCCTAGAGCATCCTTCTGGTGGCATTTAAAGCACCTGGTGCCCTAGGAAAAGAAATTGTATCCAAAGCTCTAAATTCTCTGTTTTCCTTATACCCATCTACCGACCAACAGGGGTTGCTGTGATAGCAGCACAACATTGCATGGGAGAGAAAACACACCACTATTTTTATTACATTAATTTGCTTAATGTGTGGCACCCAAGTAGTTATCTGCACACATGCTCTTCCTTACTGGGTATTTCATGTGGTTTAATATAATTAAAATACTGCTGAATTTATTGGTTTAACTCAAATCTTAATTTGATAGTTGGAAAAGATATGCATTAGGGAATAATTTTTATTCCAGGTGAATTTAGAAGTAACTGAAAGCAGTGTCAGAATTGACCAAATTGATGATTTAAGGGTGCTTGGTTATTTCCTGCATTGTTTTTGTGTGATTTCTTACACTTGTATTTATCAGATTTTCCTGACTTAATTATGATTAAGTGTTGAACTTTACAGATGGCCAACTGCTGGTACTGCTGTATCGATCAGTTGGTTTTATTAATGTGTTAAATTTTGTGGTTGCAACAGGATCATATTTTGTGATAGAACAGCTAATAGCTGGAGAACTACGCCACAAAAATCCCAAGCAGCCCAGCCTTAGCAGGTGTTCTTTTTCTTTTAATGTATTATTTCTTTTTTTTTCTTTATTTATTCATTAACGGCTGACTTCATTAAGGATACTTCTGGAATGTTTTCATGCTGAAAAACAAACCTGTGTTGCTTTTTAACAGGTAGCAGGGAAAGAACAGAATACAGCTAACACTGACTCCCAGCTACCTGGAAGCATGAGTACAACTGGCTTTTTAAAAATTTTTCTAAGGTCCTCAAAATCAAAATCTATGCTTTCTGTTAGAACCTCATGTGGTTTTTTGTTTTTCAGAATTAGAAATCAATGGCAAGTGTAATCTAATTCCTTAAGTCAAACAATTTGGTTCAAGTTTGCAAATGTGACATAAATTTGCTTTCATCATTGAAGGTGTCAGAAAGAGTTCAAAATAAATTAAAATATTGCTGAATATTTCTGTGTCCTAATCTTTTCCCCTCATAAGGCATGTCTAAAATTCAAGCATCACTTGAAGTTAAATTTTTACATAGATGGTCATCAAAACGGCCTAACTGATCTTTGTGATGTGGAATGGTACAGAAAGTTAGGAAGAAATGTGATGTATATACATACATATATATATATATGCTTTTTCATCACACTTTATAAAACTCTACTTACTTCCTACACATTTCTGAATCTGTCTTCCTCTTATTCCATGAACAGTGATATTTTTATAAGTATTATGGATAAAATTTTAAATTTTGTGTTCCATTTGCTGCTGTTTGAAGTTTTGCTTTCCACAGTGACTTGTGCAGAGAGACTCCTTTCTTATAGCATAAAACTCAATTAAACTGTAACTGTAGAGTTCCTATCTTTTATCCAACAAATTGTGTTTTATACATCACATATGTGAATATGAAGTTGGTAATTATTTTATATTCTGAAACTTAGAAATGATCTTTCAAACGGGAATGCCACTATTATTTTTCTGGAGATACATGTTGCATGTAACTATAATATTTCATTCCTATGTAAATGTTTTTTCTCTACCAGTTTTTATATATATAAACTATATATAAACTATATATTAACCAATGGGGGGCAGTTACATAATAATAAACACTCTGCAGGCCTGAAGTCTTCGTAACCTTAGAAGCCTGGAAGGGACATTATTAATATCCCACACGAAGTTTTACCCATATCTGTTTTCTGTTTCTCAGAGCTCTTCGGCGCAGGGAAAGGAGCCCAACTTGTGCACAACTTGCTGATTTGAACTGAAAAACTTGGGAGAAAAATCATCCCCTTCTAGCTGTGGCCACGGCAGTAGGACTTCAGTCCCAGCTGGGTGGTGCCCTGCAGCTGCCCCTGAAGGTCAGCAGAGAGAGGGCACAGCCACCACCCCGTGGGAGCAAAGGGTTTGCTGCAGCCCCCGGCACCGCTGGGATGGCGTGAGTGGGATGCCAGTAGACGTCTCGCAGGCTCTGCGGGGTGCTAAGCTCAACACCAGCTGTCAGAAATGCCTTCCAAGCCCTTTGGTCAAACAACAGGGGGTCTTAGGAGGTGTTAAAAGTATTGGCCAGCCTTCTGACCTGGGGTTGTAGAACAGCCTCTCAGAAGAAAATATTCCGGTCCTGGTTTTTGAACTCCAGGGAAAGTAGGAAATGAAGCTGTGGCTTGGATTCAGTAGTTGCTTATGCTATTTGCACATGCAAAACCCCAGAGAAAGAACCACGAGCAAAATGAAAACAGAAAGCTGTAAAGGCAAGGCCTTTCCATTCAAATTCTTCCTCCAGGATGCCAAACGAAGGTGTAACAACATAGCACTTACACAACTTGAATAATTTTTCGAACTTTTGTTCCTGTAAATTGAAGATGACGCATCTCACCTAAATTCTGATACATGTCTCTTCTTGATTTACATGTGCTTGGTTTTGCAAAACAAATTTAATTCCTGATTGCTCTTTGATGGCACTATCTGCTGGTGGTTCTTCTTTTACTTTCTGATACATGCTCTTTGTTTTTGTGTTGCTGCCAAGAACCCCCTTTTTCCTATGTCACCAATAGTTTCAATCCTTGTTTTAACACTTTGTTTAATTAATAATTTCTTTCACAGTGCTTTTTTTTTCTTTCTCTCTGTTTTATCAGTGTTCAATCTCCAAGGTATCTAGCAGCTCTCAGGGTAGCTTGAGAAGCTAGAGCATGGTGGACTGGATGTCTGAGAGTTAGTATTCTTTGTAGCTGCCAATAGCTTTGAGCATGTCAGTTTGCCATTCAATATTTTTCTTTCTTGTCTCCTTATTTCTAGTAATGCAGACAGAGTTATCCCCCTTCTGAGCAAAATGCCATGATGTTCACAAGAGCTATATAGATAGAAATTGGTGTTGGTAGCAGCAAAAGAGGAAAGCTTTCATCATCAGAACAACATGGACCTAAAGGTTTTGTAAACTAAAGGCCAATTATTCCCCGAGGTGAATGGGGGGGCCACTTCCACTGTAATCAGTCTTGTGAATGTGAAGGCAGAAGAGGACCTTGAGTGTCTGTATCTGGACTTTGTCAGGCCATTTGTTTGTGACCAGAGTTGTATCGTTACTGTGGTTTTCAATAAAGGGATGCTCACTGAGGCATCACATTGATATTCGTGAAGTATGTTCCACATTTTCAAAGGAACAAATTTATCAGCATAGAATTGAAATGTCTAGCTGCTCCAGTGTGCTATTGAGATTCCACGTCACTGATGTGCAAGAGCATTCATTTTTCACCTGCTGGATGTAATGGGAATGAGACCCCTACCTGGATTGCTGCATCCAGCCCTGGAGTCCTCAGCACAGGAAGGACATGGACCTGTTGGAGCTAGGCCACTAAGATGACCAGAGGGATGGAACAGTTCTCCTGTGAAGAAAGGCTGAGACATTTCAGATTCTTCAGCCTGGAAAATGGAAGGCTTTGAGGTTACCTATTTGCAGCCTTCCAGTACCTGAAAGGGTGCACAGGAAAGATGGAGAGAGACTATTTACAAGGGCATGGAGTGACAGGACAAGGGAGGATGGTTTCAACCTGAAAGAGAGTAGGTTTAGATTAGATATTAGGAGGTGTGGTGAGTCACTGGAACGGGTCGTCCAGAGAAGCTGTGGACGGCCCATCCCTGGAAGTCCTCCTGGCCAGGTTGAATGGGACTTAGAGCAAACTGGTTTAGTGGAAGGTGTCCCTATCCCTGACTGGTGGTTTGGAACTACATGATCTTTGAATCCCTTCCAACCCAAATTATTGTGTGATTCTATGATTTTCAACAACTGAAGGTATGTGAACATGGAGATGATTTGGCCAAACCTTGTTTCTTTTTCCAAAGAAATTTTGTGGAAAATCTTGTCAGGCTTTCATCTATGAGTCCTGTGCTAGGCTGACCCTTTGCAGGAATGTTAAGCCTTTTGATATTTCTGCAAGATATGGCCTTTAGCAATGATCTCTGGACCTGAGTATGTTTACAAAATCTGAAGAGGGATCCCTTTCTGGCTGACATGTGTGACTCAAGAGCCTGAGAGCTGAAGAGGTTCCTGTAGGACCCTACAGCCAACCAGGCTGATTCCTTGGGCATGGAATCTCTGGCATCACTTGTTAAATATGGTATAGAAAGCAATGGCTGAAGATGTGTATTTACGCTGCAACATCAATTCTTCTTCTGGGATCTATGGAAAATGGCTGAGCGAGCCCAGTCTGGCTCTTTGCTGACAGGCCAACTGGAATAATTGGTGTCTTTTTTTGCAGAATTTCTTAACAAAAAAAAACAGCACAGCTGGAGCTGAAAGGAGGAAAAATCTCTTCATGGAGTGTTATATGTCTAGGATCAAGACCTTTTGAAGGATTTAAGTCCCAAATACAAATTAAATAACCAGCTATAATAGCTATTGGGAGGTGGAGGAAAAAAAAGGAGAGGAGAGCGAAAGGGAAACACTTCCAGGGAAGGTGATGCTGCTTGGAAAAAATGTCTCTTACAGTTTGGCATCTAGCTGTTAACATGCTCTTGCCAACCTGCGAGTTCATTTGAGGTTTATAGCAAGTTACAGGAAGAATAAAAAGTTAATCATGTGCAGAGCCCTGGTGTTGTATTCTTGCCATCTCTTTCAATAGCAGTAATAACATACAGACTGCAAAGTGATTAAAGAATGGCACAAGCTGCTTTCTACTTGAGTTTGCAAATGTATTTCCACTGAAAGTTTAATTTTTATGTTTTTCATCCAAATTTAAAGAGACGATGATGATGTGAGGTCCAGGACCACTATATATTGGCTGGGTCTGGGGTCATATTCTTCTATCAGTTTTCACCTGAGTTAGACATGAGGATTTTTCTCCTGCTAGGAACATTACAATATTTTATTGAAGCTCAAACCCACAAACAAAAATAAAAGGAAAAGTGGGAAAACTCAGCAACAAAGATGGTTGCTCAACAAAGACTTAACTACATGTTGTAGCCTGTATCTTCTTAACAAATCCCAAAAATTCCTATTAAATATTTTGGGGATTTGAAGCTGAGGAAATCTATTGAAACACTGTCTGGGCCTGGATTAGCACTCCAGACTAAAGATTAATTTCATTTTCTTTTTAAGAGCTTTAATTTTTTTTCTTTCTTTTTTTTTTCTTTTAAATTTGTAAGTATGAACTTCACTGTCATCAGCTGAAATAAAAGTTCTTAATGCACCTAAAATTATCGTTGCTACTTACAATGAAGAAATAAGCTTCTCAATAATAAACCACGGACAAGGAAGTCTTTTCATTGGATTCAACTATTTCCTTTCCGTTTCTGAAATATTTTTGAGTGGTAATCACCTCCCTGAAAATCTGCTCTTTTTCTGTTGTGTATGGCTGCAAACTGGACAGAGGTTTTTTGTTCTTTGCTCTCACACCACACAAATGGGGTGGCAAATTTTACCTATGGCATATATATGCCTTTAGCTACATTTGGCATCTTTATTAGCGTATCAGTATGCATCTGAGTCATCCTGATAAATTGTAAACACACTGGACATGAGGTATACAGCACCAGCTTATAAAGATTTATTATTTTCTTTAAAGGACTTAAATTCTGCAAAAGCTGCTTGTAGGTGAGTGGTCCTACTTATTAGGGATGACTTTTAACAACTTTAGCCCACAAATTCATGCTGTCCTTTGGGGAAAACAAAGGAAATTATTTTAGAAAAAGAAATGTTGTCTTTGCATTCCTTTACTTCTTGTCATTTTTTATTTGTTTGATATATCAGTTTCTTGTACGCTGCTTTCTCTCGTTGTTTATCAAAGTTACTAATTTATGGTCTATTGATGCACAACAGTTCTTTGAGCTTAGAGTTAGTACTTGGCTGTCAGTAAGAAAGATGAGGAGCAAAAGTGTGAAGGATTTTCCTAGGGTAGGGCAAGAGTTACAGCCATGTTTCTAAGTGGAAAACTTAGGCAGGTGAAAAAAAGTTGGACCGCGGAAAAGTAGGACAAGGCTATCACTTTTTCTTGGGAGATAATATAGTCAGATTTATGTGTTTAAAATAGTTATTAAGGTTGGTTTATATTCAACTACTTTGAATATATATTCAACACTTTCACTGCATAAAATAGTGAAGCTTTTCGATTTATTTGGGTTTTGTCTTGCCAGCTGGCCTGCCTCCTTCCCTTCCCTTTTTCTCCTCTTACTTCCTTTGCAGTGTTATGCTAGATATGGGAGAAAAAGTTTTCCACTTATGTTGATTGGAAGAGTTTTCTCAAAAGGCTAGTTCTTTGGCTTTTAACCTTAGTTGTTCATTAATGGTTGAATGCCTTTTTTTTTTTTTTGAAACAGAGAATAAAATTTGTTCAAGAGTGCAAATGCCTTGTCTAACCTAAGTTTGCTGAGATTTCTGGACACATCTAATACTGTTTGTGTGTATCTACCATACTTGTCTTCATGGAGATTAAACTGGCCTTGCTGCAGAACTGATTTGCACAAGAAATATGTTGCTTGTAGGTACCAGCATGCTCACGTTCTAAAAAGAGTTGGTTGATAATTTGAATTTCAACAGGCAAGACAAGGGAGAGAGGACATTAAAACTTTGTGAAATAACTTCTTTTCTCCAGTGTTGTCACTTAAAAATGTAAAACTTAAATCTTGATGCTTTTTTCCACTCTCCCAAGAAAATTTTTTAGTTCAAAAAGGGCCTGAACGCTTAGCAAGAATGCAGGAAGGTCACCATCTTTCTTGATAAAGGTTTATCTCATAAAATTCTGCCTTGTTCTTTAAAATTAGGAGGAAGTTTCTCTCTCTAGGTCTGTGATTTACACATACATTGATTTTTCATTCATCTAAACTGCAACACTATGCCTGTCAGTTGGTCACTTCGTGCCACTGTGGTTATATTCCTGTCCTGAAGCTCCCAGCACTGCAGGTAGGAATATTAGGGGTATGATTTCATTTATTTGAAGTTATCAAAAATGCTGGAAGAACAGGTCAATGCCAAATAGATAGGCTGATTAATTACATTTATTTTCTCTCCTAGAAGATTGGTTATATCAACAAGAAACACTGAAAACATGTCTTTAAAAGAAGTAATTGTTAGGGAGCCAGACAAATGTAAAGTACAGGTTGTCTGGTCCTCTGAAATCTTGACTGATAGATAAATATGAGGTGAGCTGCAGTGACTGTGGTGAGAAAGCTGAGTTTCACAAGTAAAACACACTAGACTATTGCTTCAGTGCTAGAAGAATGTCTACATTTTTCTCATAAATTTCTAGGAAGGAAAAAAAGCATCTTGTGCATGCTGTCCTCAGTTTGAATTTATACATCTAAATTTGCAAAATTTAATAAATTAAAACCCAATATTTCTATGCTAGGATGTTGCCATGACAGTATTGCTCCTGATATATACTTGAATATAATATTCATAATTCTGTGCGGTGCTGTATATGTATGTATTATACATATTCATTTTTCTACATTGACTAAGTATGTGGAATAATTCAGCTTCTGTAATTTATTTTGCTAAAAGATGCACTTGTTTAATATCTATTAATGGATATACATATAATTTATAAATTTAAAACACTAAAACTATTTATTTCTGATTTTTAACTTCTGCTGAAACCGTAATGTAATGATGGTGTATACAGAGTAATACCCTTGCACTTCCTGAGGCCTTAGCTGGAAGAGTTGTCAAATTAAACTGGAACATTTTGTAAGTGTATCTTTAATAAATACATATGTCTGTCATGCTTCCCTACTCAGCCTTATAAATCAGACTGTATCTAGCTGTCAGATACTCTCAACCCGGTTGTCCTAATCTGTCAAGTAAAAATTATAGCATCTAGGCTCCAATCCTTCTCTGAAAATATTTATTTATACCAGTGACATGTCAAGGACACACCATTTTTTAATTTTTTTTTTTCCCCCAGCAACAAAACCATTAACAGCTGGCTCGAGTCCCTGCCAGGAGGGCAGTGGTTAATACATAAAGGGAATTTATAATGTGGGGACACCCCAGCCAAGCAAAATAAATGCTGCATAGCATTTTTTAAAATTCTTGCTATGTGCCAGATATGGAGCATTCAGCCTTGTCTTACTCAGAATACAATAGTAATTTCATGCCATTCATCATCGTCGCCCCCACTCATCTACAGACAAGCCTCCACTCCTGTGTTGCAAAGAGATGTGGAGGTTGTCTCCAGGATTTGTATCTCTGCAGTGTCTGGTAATTAACCATTACAGTTCTAATGACGTCTCAGACACATCATAAACCTTTGCTGTAGCTTGAGAGAAGGATTTAACAAGCCATGGAGAATAACAAAGCTGTTGGTTATTCTGGGTCCATCAGCTCTCCCTGAACACTGAATATCACATCAGAAGTTGAGAGCTGGGGGAGAAGGAGGAGAGGGGAAAAGTATGGAGGAATCCTTGGTATTTTTAAAAGAATAAGTCTTTTTATTCCATATGCATGAACAGATGTTAAAGAACATTGCTTGTCACTTTTCTTTTTTAGAAATTTTAGACTGCATTCTATTTAAAACAACTATTGAACCTCACCTGCGTTCAGTCTAAGGAAGAAAATGAACCTTAACTCTTTGAAATCTTGTGCCCAAATAATTACAGAATAAAAATCCCAGTGTATTTCAAAGTTGCAACTCATTATAGTAATTCTAACAGCTCTCCAACTCTTTTTCATTTTTCTTTTAATTTTTTATCTCTGAGTAAATTCCCAATACTTTTTTTTAAGTGTGATAAATTCACCTTTATTTTGAGCCTATGTATTCATGTTAGCTAGTTTCTGTAGTGATCTGAATTCTTTTGACTAAAGGATTTATTCTTGCAATGTCCCATAAAATAAGAAAATGTAATTTCCTCCCTTTTTGCTTTACTAAAATTGAGTCTTGCCAACTGTTCATAATAAAGTTACAAAAATCTTTAGATAGAAAAGTTGGATTCCAGGTTTATATATTCTGAGAAGTTAATGAAGTTTCAAACTTCTTATTCTGGATATGCTGGAGAACAAGAGGGAAGAAGACCTTCTCCAGAAGTCTGTTCTTTCATGAGCCAAGGATGAGCAGGACAGGACACAAAATGAGGGACATGAGTATTGGGATATTCTCTAGAAATCTGCCATAGCTTGACTTGATCACTGTGTAAAGAATGCACAGCTCTGCTTTCTACAGGACTAATTGCTAAAGGAGTTGCTTTCGGAAGTGTGATACTTTCTCAATAATAATGACTGTTGCTTCAGTGCCAGAAGTGAGTTGAACTTGAGTGAATGTGCTGCACATGGGAAAACAGTGGGAATAGCCTGGGGAAGAAGCATATTGCCTCACAGTCACAAAAAGGAGTTAATCACTTTGGAATCCCCCCAGGTGTATGACAGGGAATTGAACTTATCACAAATGAAATCTTTCATCAGTGGCATTTAACTAGCTATCTCCTTCTCTGACAAGCTGTCTTGCTTAAAGGAAAATAGAGTCCTTTTTTTAAACTCCATTATAGTTGTTTTAATAATATTATTTATAATGAGCTTTTGGAGAATTGAAAATTTTTGAGAATTGAAATATGACAGATGAAGTAAAAAAATCCATTCTGAAAGTAAAGTGTTTTTAAAAAACAGAGCCCCAAAACTATGTAATGAAGTTATAGGCTTCCCTAGTGTGGGTAACTTTTATACTCATATAGCTGTTTGTTTGCTTTTACTAAAAGCCCCAGGCTAGTTCAAACATAACCATTCAATTTGAGCAGGGTCTGATGAAGAGCAGTCCTATGGACTGTGCTAGACTGTGATGGATGTTCACTGTGATCCTTTCTGCCCTTGAGATCTGTGTATATCTGAACGAGCCACAGACAGCCCACGAGAGTTTTGAAACCAGATAATTAAATAACTGCAGTGCTGGTAGGTACCAAGTAGCAAAAATACGGATGCAAATCTAAGGGATGTGGAAGAAAAACAGCGACACAACTTCAATCTCTCAAGCCAAAAGTTTGAGGAATTTAAATAAAAATTATGAGCCACTGATAAGAGAAAGAAATCTTGGATTTCAGTCTGATGAAATCAATATGAAAAACACCAGCAACAGCAATGAAGTTTGGATGAGTTTTATGTTTAGAAAAATGACAGATAAGATAAAAGCCACTTTGTTTCTTGAAATCTGGATAGTAGTAAAGCATTAAAGCTCTTTAATTTAAAATGGTATAGGTCAGATGTTACTTGATTTGTCTCCACGTGTGAACTTTCTTTACAATTTTACAAGGAAATACATCAAAGGTGGGCTGAAGAAAGGCCTATTGTAGATCCAGACATATAAGGAAACAAGAAGAGAGTGATCAACTTGGGGAATTCTACTGTTTTTCTTGTGGTGAGAGCATTCCTTCTCTGGTTTTAAGAAATCTAATTCCTTTTTGTTATACTCTCATAAAAATGTGGTAATAGCAACTTTAAAGGGCACTATATGGATTTACACTCTTGAACCTTTTTCATGTTTCATACAAGCATTTTTGCCAAGCAAACCATTGATGTTCTTACATAGAATTAACTTGGTGATTAAATTGCAGGTATTAGTTGCATCAAATTCACCATTAACCTTCTCTAGAGAAGGGTGCAGTTCTTAAACACACATAGTGAATTAATCATGAGCTTATTTCTCCAAACAAAGGCAATAGTCAAAAGAATTTATTGTGAAAGAAGTTTTATCATCCATAATGAAGTGTTATAAAAGTCCTGAATGATTTCAAGTGACTAACCCCACATTAGTCTCTGGGAAATCTGTGCCTGGAACAGCTAGAAGTACAGAGGGCCTGATGTAAAGCATGTTGAAGTCAATGACTATTTTCCATTGTCTGCAGTGGACATAAGGTTGTTCAATTTCATGGGACGGAAAAAATTTATTTTATGGAACAAACATGCACAAAGAAACACAACGCGCTGCTTAAATATGTGTGCTTGCTTCCTGATGGTTTTTAATGGGAAACATGTGTGCAGTGTGAGGTGAGCACATAGAATTACCCAGCTTTTTGTAGGAAATTAGTCACTTTTGCGGGGGAATCAATATCCAATAACAGGAGCTGATCAACAGTGCTTGAGTTCAGTTGAGCATGCCAAAAAGGTGCTGTGAGATACAAGCTTTCATTGGTTTTCTGACTCTTTAAAAATTAAGGGCTGAAGGAGCTATACTGTCTCAGAATCAAGCATTGAATTTATGTCGTGTTTTTCTAAATCTGGAAATGGGACAGTGAAAAGCATTTCTGTACAGTTAATGTATATTCCTTCAGCTGCTGATGTAGCAGAAAAAAAATTAAAAATGGTTGTTTTTTTCCTAAGGCTTCAGCAAGGCTTCAGCAATGAGAAAGAGCTCTAACAAACTCATGACTGTATACAACTGATTGTACACAATTGTATTTAACTTAATATTAAAATTCACTAGCTTTCGTGTCCTGAGGAACTGTTTATTCCTGCGGACTATAAATTACATCATGGAGATCAATCTCAGTAAGAGAAATAATTGTCATTTGATATTAAAAAATAATTCCAACATTTAATATTCACCTCCTGGGTGCAATGATTGTTTTAAGCATTTTCTTTATGATGGACAGAACCCACGTCTTACTGTAGTATGTTATCCACAAAGGGAGCATCTTTATCAACTGGCTAATCCTCCAATTCTGTTTAATAAATTATTGAAAAGCTGCTGTTGCAATTGTCCTCTTGCACAGATTGCAGTTGTCCAAAGGGGTTTTTTAAATGTATATCTAGAACCATGACTCCTAAATATAAATATATCTGGGTTAATAATAATCTGGCATATATTTCTACCTAATGAAAATTGTTATTTAAAATAGAGACATTTCTGCCCATACAATTATTGTCCATACAGGTTGGAGTTTTTTATATGAGAGTATTTGAAGTCCAGACTGGATTCTCCCATTTTATTTTAAGTGTCTTTGCAATTATGTTAACAGGTTCCAGAGTCACTTCCAGTGTACTGATTTTGTCTGGGCTAGAGTTAATTTTTTTCCTAGTAGCTTGTATATGGGGCCGTGTTTTGGATTTGTGCTGAAAGCAGTGTTGATAACACAGAGGTGTTTAAGCTGTTTCTGAGCAGTGTTTGCACAGAACCCAAGCCTTTTCTGCTCCTCACTGTCCCACCAGTGAGGAGGCTGGGGGCGTGCGAGGAGCTGGGAGGGGACACAGCTGGCACAAAGGGATATGTCATACCACTTGTTGAGCTCAGCAATAAAAACTGGGGGAAGAAAGGAAGAGGAGATGTTTGGAGTGATGACATTTGTCTTTCCAAGACACCATTATCTGTTATGAAGCCCTGCTTTCCTGGAGAAGGCTGCACACCTGCCTGCCCATGGGAAGTTGGTGACTTACTTCCTTGTTTTGCTTTGCTTACACGTGTGGCTTCTGCTTTACCTACTAACCTCTCTTTACCTCAGCCTCAAACCACGGCACCTGGCCACACTACCACCCTCGAGGCTCTCTGCTATGGATGTCTTCTCACATTATCAGCGTGACACGCTGGCTCTGAGTTGTGACATATAGTTTTAGCACTATCACCTCAGTGGAAGAAACGAAATTCCATAAGTTTTGTGGAGAACTAAACAGCCAAGGGGTACACCACGTTTTCTCTTCACAAAAAAAATTTTTAAATGAACAGTGTGACCAGTAATCAGTTGTTATTTCAGGCTATTTAATGATATTACAAAGCAAAATGAATAAGTTAAAACCAAGTCAGAGACTACAAGTGGAACAAAGCAAGAAAAAATAAGAGAATGCAAAAGGCAACACTGAATGTGAACTAGGGTGAAGAAAAAACCATAGACATTCCTTTCTCTCTTGTATTGCTTTTCTTACAGCATTTAAACAGTCACATAATGTAGTCTTCTTTTACAATTAATCTTACAAATTGAGAGGATTTGCTTTTAATTCTTCTAGATGGTGTTGGAGAAGACTAGCAATTTTAGTGCTTCATTTCCTGACCCTATAAACACTTACGGATTTTGCTTGCTTTCAAGTGTGAAGGCCCACTGACACGCAGAGGGACTACTCAGAGGCTTAAATTTAAGCAGGTATGTAAGTGCTTGTGGAACTAGGGCTTTTTTATATTTATTGACCGACAGGTTCATTGCCCTACGGGGAGTACTTCACAAGAGTACTTGCAGTGACTTTTTTTCCTTTTGGAAAGCTCGCTGTCGGTCTAGCCCTAGTTACAGCTCCACAGATTTAAGCTGTGGGAAGACCTAGAGCAGTGCCACCAAAGGTAGGCTTTGGGCAAGGCTGTTGGACCAGCCATGGCCTGAGTGGGGGCTTGCAGGCTGCAGGGGGGGTTCCTTGTGCTGCCAAAATGTGTGTTGTACGTATTGCTTGACATCCACAGCCCACCCTGCGAAATACACTCCTGTCCATGTTAGGAGAGGAGCTTCTGGTACAGCTTTGAAGACACCAGCTGAAAGAGAAGTGTGAGAATGGGTTAGAGGAGATGATGCTGATAATTGCATTGTTTATGGTTCTTTTGGGAGAGAACTTTAGGGCTGCAAGGGTTGCCCCAGGTTTAGCTTTGCAGAGAGGCTCTGGTCAGTGTTTCTGAAGCTACTGGCTGAACAGCATGCTGGGTCTGGGGGGATCTTATCCAGCATAACCCCTTCTACAAAGCTGCATTCTCTGGCTTTATTGTGATACAAATGAGGAGGAAAACACACCCTGGTTTTTACACAGGATTTGCTTGTGTGATCTGTAGAAAAATCCCAGATTTCGGTATAGGATTACCTTTACCTTTTGAGGGGATTTTCCCTCTCTATTGTGAAATCAGAATTTGTCTTCTTTTTAATAACTCCTAGAATGCCATCTTGATAGTTGATACTGTGCTCTAAGTGACATGCATTAAAAAATCCTGTAGTTTATTGAATTTGCATGTACAGTTCCTCTTACTAGTATTATGCCGTTAGTCCACTCACTTCCATTGATGGAATTTATTAATCCATGGAATTCTGTTCCTAAACTTCTTTCAAGTAAAAATGACTCTATGCAAGATATCAGCTATTAAAATTAATGAAGACTTAAACAAGTCTGATTTATGGAAGAAGATGTTGTATTTTCCTTTGGTAAAAGTCTAAAATCAGATGGTCTATGAGAAATTGTGTGCTAAATAGACTGCTCTTATGATTTGCTGTTTGATTTTTTGGCATGAATGTTTGTGTTAAATTGTACATTCACCTTGTAAAGTTCATTCTTTCCTAACTACATTAGACTGCTATTATAAGTGCTCCTGTTAAAATAACACCTTTTTATTATAGAATGGTCTGCTAATATAGCTACAGCAAAAAATCGTCAACCTTTCCATCATAAATATAAATCCCTATTTTCAGGGACTTTAAACTCTGCTATAAATACTCATTCCAGGCTAACAGTTGGCATGTAAAGCCTCATCCAAACAACAAAGCTATTTATTAAATTCCTTTAGCCATTTGAAAATATTTTAAAGCAGACAAAGTAGAAATAGTAGCATGGGGGGTTTTCATCAGTTTTGGTTTTCTTTACTCTGATGTATTGCTAGAGTTTGGGAAGCTGGGCAGGGAGGAAGGTGCTGGGGCAGGAGGGCTGGGTTGTGTTTCCTGCTGGTGTCAAGTCACTCCTCTGCACTGTCTGATTCTGCTCAGGCCAGTCTGAGTTCAAGGGGCATTTTGTCTTTGGGTTTTTTGGGGTTTGGGGGCTTTTTCAACCGTTGGGTTTCTGGTATAGTCTTCCCAAGGCACATTAATGTCATACTTGAAAAATTACTTCTGACACCCTGTCAGATTTTTCTTGTGAAATCAAAAGTTGTTAAGTCCCTTCTGCTCCCATGTGCTTCTCAAAGATTTGAGCTCTGGAAACTAAGTGTGTGTGAGGTCCTCACTGGTATAGTTTGAGATGGGATAATCTTGACATCAAACTAGTAAGACTTCCCAGGCTCACCCTGTCCTTTGGCCATATCCAGTGCTGAAATTTAGCATCTTTCTGAACATAATACAGTTTTCTCACTACTACTGAACATAAAAGTGGTTTCAGATGTATTTCAGCTTGTGTTTCCTGAGCATTTTAGACTGCCCTGGGTAGCGGCTCTTGCTGAAAGCAATTAGTTGTGTCACTTGTCCTTCCTGTCCTGGGAGCTTCTGCAGTTCCTGTGTTCGTATGGACAGTCAAGCAGGCCCAGAAATATGCATGGGTGTGAGCTGGTTTTGGGACAGACAAGCTCCCTGCATGGGTGTGAGTTGGGTTTGGGACAGACAAATTCCCTGTTCACCACATCCAGCAACTCACAGGGGTGATGGTCATGCTCAGCAGGGCACTGGGGGGGGTCAGACTATCCCCTTCCCACCTCTCTTGGTTTGTTTCACATGAAACTGCAGCAAATGATGCTTAAATGACTCACTGAAAACCTTCCAGAGAGTGACTGCCATCCCTCGCAGACTGCTTGAAAGGATTTTCTCAAGTTTTTGTTTCCTTGGAGTGTCCACAGGGATGAAATGCCTTGAGGTCCAGGTGCCTGTAGGAAAAAAGAGCCCCATCACCAGGACAACATGGAGCAAATTGCAAATCTTTAGTCTAGGAGCAACAAAGGCTTCATTGCAGTGGGCCTGCCTGTGTTTGACAGCACTGCAGACAGCCTTGGTCAGCCAAAGTCTGTGCATGTGCATCTGGAGGAGAGGGAATGAGCAGGTGTTCCTGATCACTCCCAGCCTGGAAACACATGAGCTGAGAGGAGACCAAGAGCAGACAAACCCCTCAGATTGCAAACCAAGTCACAAGTGGGTGGGCTCGTAAGCTTTGTTGCTTTTTAATGACAATTTGCTGGGCCTGGCAGTGGCAAACAGTTCGTGCAAGTAGTTGGTAGCACCAGAAAAGAGCGTGCGGGGGATTTCTGTGGTTGCTAAGAGCAACCTGCTCTAGCAGGAAATATTTTATTATGCTCAAAGCTTTATTGTGAAAGCCCCAGGGTTTATAAATTGAAAAGCAAAACAACACAAGAAAAGCCCCTGTGCCTTCTCACAATGAGCTGTGAAATTTCTGAGGCCTCCTTTTCACCTATGTCTGCCAAGATGGTCTCATTGGGTCTCGGCATCACCTCGAGTTCTGACCGTGCCTCGGCTCTGCCAGCACACTTCCCTCACCCAGGAGAGTGAAGGCAGCACTGATGTGAGAGGGACACTCTTGCTGACTGGTATCAGCCCTCTTAATTATACTCCGTTTTTCTATTCAGCTTCTTCTTGAGATTCCAATACTTCTTTTTCCCCCTGAAGGCTGTGTGTGTTCTCACTCCTCTGTCTCTTCCCCACTCAATCCCTGTGTCCATGTGCCTCCACTATTGTGTTTTCCTAACTTTTTTATCTGGTGTCCTACTTTATCAGGACTTCTTCAGTGGAAACTGCAAACTCCTCCTGAATGCTGCCAAGGTGACGATGGTTAATTCAGAGATGAGTGATACAAAGGTTGCAGGGCCTTGAATACATGAGTGTGGTGGCAGTGGGTGGAGAAATAAAGGTGAGGTTAAATACATCTGAGGCATTTAAAAGATTTGAGGATTGGTTTATTTCTCATCTTTCTTTTTTGTCTCAGTTATTGATAAAAGCTGGATATGGAAAAATAGAAGCACTAAAGTGTATTTGTTTTATTTTGAAAAAAAAACAGCTATAAAGCAATTGTTAGCAAAAAACCCTTTTAACACCACCATTGTAATTTTGTTCAAAATTTTGTTCTGTTTGATACTTTATAAATACAGAAAGTGAAAATACCTGCATGAAGGGTAAGCATTCTGCATTTCAAACTTGCTGGCCTATGCACCTTTAGGATCAGCCCAGCTCATGTGGACTTGTGTTACATACGGGTGAGGCTTATTATGTTATTATTTGAGTTTATCATCAAGTGAGTGAGACAGGGAGTTATTCATGGGACCACCCTGTTTAAGCCATTTCTTGTCTTAAGGAAACCAAACCAACATACTCCCGCAAGTATTGAATGCACTCTGCTGCTTTGACTGCAGTAAAAGACCACCTCTGTTAAGCAGTGATTTATTTTTTCTGTCGGTCTCTTGGGTGACCACTGATGGCAGATTTTCGTGTGTTTCCTATGGTAGAAGCAATATGTTCTGAAATATTTTGATTATGTTTAAAGTATACGTATGAAAATGTGATATATGGTAAAGTAATGTGTGGCAAAAAATAATATTGATATGCATATTGGATATATGAAGAGCAAATGTGGAAGATATTTTCATAGGCATATGTTCTACTTTATTTGGGAGAGGAATATTGGAAGGCATGGGAACACTTATGAAAATGTATGGAAGCCTTTTATAGAGTGTTGAAGCAATTTTTCTGATAAATGTTTGGAAAATATCCAAAAGTGTTATGGTACATAAAGAAAGCAATATGTAACATTTTTTTTTAAATTATTCTTAATATGGTTAATTTATGTTCATTTACTTTAGAATATATTGGAACCATATTTCATAAATATTACACTTATTTTTTCTGCCTATGCACACTACCGAAACTTGGTTGATTTTGTAACGATCTTCATAAAGTGCACAAATGTATTTCTGGAGATATATAAACATATGTGAAGTATGCAGTACATATATTTGGGGAGAAAAGGACACAGTTATACAGATTTTTACTAGTCTATCTTGTCCTCAGGACAGCACTGACCAAGTAAATCCTGCTTTAATGCACCCATGGAAGCTTTACACGTTTCTGCACATACCTGCATTCCTCTATGCAAGCCATAGTTATAAGGAGTATTTTCACAAATTATATCTATCCTTTTTTGGTTTTGTAAGAGTCTTGGAGAAAATTTGCTGAAGACAGAAATGTCTTCCTGCTAAGCAAGGACACAAGAAAATAAATTTTGTTATCTCTTCAAAACTATTACTTAAAATTTCTGTTTCATTTTTATAAACATCTCAAAAGTAGACCTTCTTTGTTGGCAGATCAATGCCAAATTTCATCTGTGGTACTAAGGACAGAAAACCCTTTTGATGATGTTTTTTGACAACTCTCGCATTCAAAGACTGTAATAATGGCAGTAGATTAGTACTTGTTCTGCTTCCTTACATTTCTAGAATCCTTCTCCATGCTGCCATTTTGCTTTGCACTGCTTTATGAAATTAAATGTTAAATTTACATGGGGCTTCCCTCTGTTAAGCTTGAGATTTTGTTTTGGATTGTTTCTATGAGACACCATTCTAGGACCAACAAAAAATTGCAGTGGCAACTTTTCAGTGCCTGAGGAATACATCTCATTTGATACTCATGTGCATGATGTATTCATGCCTTTCTGTTAGAGCCCTTAGACTAGGACATGTAACAGACTAAAATACACTAACAAGTGAAAGAATTAGGTTTAGGTCTACTTTCTTCTTCTCCTTTTTTTCTCTTTTTTCTTGTCTCTCTTATTTTTCTCTTTCTTTGTTTCTCTCTTGTTTCCTTTTTTCAAATTATGACACACTTTCATCCTTTTCAAATCCAGAAAGAACAACTTGAAAGAAATATTAGCAGGAAAGAAACTCGCAAGATGTTTAGGGGTTTGGTCTTTGCATAATAACCTGATATAAGCATATGAACTCATTATTTGGGATACTTCAAACTAATAAGGCAAGGGAAGGCAAGGACAAGGGAAGGGAAGGGACCTTACTTTAGTTTTTGGTACTTCAGAAAGATACATTTTATAGTTTCCTGGGTCATTTCCCAGGAAGCATTCTGAGACTTACTAAACTGGCACCTTTAGGACCCTTAATTTCCTAATCTGATGGAAGTTCTTTTTGAAATTTGTTTCATCACAGAAATGTCATTTCTTGCAACCTGAGAGTGCTGCTGAGAATGGAGAAGTGCCAGGGATGTTCAGGAGGCATCCAAAGCCCAGCTTCTGCCTAGAAAGGCTGATCTTCTCCCTTACCCTCTACTGCTGATGGAGTAAGAGTCTCCTCCAGGGATGATGCAGAGATCCCAGGATTTGTATTCTTACTTAGCCCTTGGAGGACACGCCTCTCTGTAGTGACTACAGGAGGAAACTTGACAACTTAACACCTTCCAAGTCTTTGTGATTCCCTTTCTGGCATACGTGAAGACAAGAACCTCTAAGGGTCTGAAAAACAGGTTAAAAAAGAACTCATTTTCCAAAGTTAAGTGTTTTATTTAACTAGTGTCACAGGACTTTTTTCTCAACTGAAGCATAATTGCTGGTATCAAAAAGGTTTGGTTTTTCCCCTATTTAATCAATTATTATTGGAAATTATATTTCAGGTTAGTGTTCGAACCTAAGAAATAGCTGAAGACAATTTAATCATGATGAGTCTTATCCAAATTTAAAAAGAGAGGGTTTCTCTAAATTAACAAGGTAAAGATCAATATTCCTGAGAGCAGGCCTATCAAGGGATGATGTTTCTGAAAAGGTGCACTTTGATTGTTATCATAATCAAATTTCCTCAGTTGCAGCAGATACACAGTGCACTTGAAAATCTGGATGGATTTGAATTTTATTTGAAGATATCTTCTGTGTCCAGAGAAGGACAACAGCTGGGGAAGGATCTGGAGCACAAATCCTATGAGGAGCAGCTGAGGGAGCTGGAGGGGCTCAGCCCAGAGAAAAGAAGGCTCGGGGGAGACTTTATCACTCTGTACAACTCCCTGACAGGAGGGTGTAGCCAGATGGGAGTTAAGTTCTCCTCCCAGGTAACAAGTGATAGGACAAGAGGAAATGACCTCAAATTGCATCAGAGTAGGTTTAGATTGGATAGTAAGAAAAATTTCTTCATGGAAAGGTGTGTCAAGCACTGGCACAGGCTGCCTGGCGCAGTGGTGGAGTCACCACCCCAAAGAGATTTAAAAGATGTGTGTATAAGGCACTTTGGGATGTGGTTCAGTGGTGAGCACGGTGGGGGTGCTGGGTTGATGGTTGGACTTGGTGATCTTAGATGTCTTTTCCGAACTTAACGATTCTATGAGTCCATTGATTTTTCTTTTATAGCTATGGTTTTTATGTGAAATGATTATTCAGTTCTCCATTTAACTACCTACCCAGGGTTATAGCAACAAAATAATGTTGCAGTCTTTTAATCTAGCACACAAGGAAGTATAGTCTTGAGCCTTATTTCAGATGTGCTGGTAAAAGAAAGGGTTAAATGTCCAGAGCTAAATCCTTGAGCCACTTCAGTTCCTGGGACTGTAAGAATGGGCTGGCCAGACGTTTTATGTCACCACTTTTTCTTGAAAAGATGAAGATGCTCTTTAACTACAAAGGTCACTGCAATTTCTCGTTGCACCATAAACTCAGCCTGGCACAAGCATCTGACCTGCTGTATTTGTTAGAAATGGCATTTGTCACTGTGAGAGGCTCATCCAAGATCTCAGGCCACGAAAGCAGCTTCGAAGTCTTCCCTCAGCATGGAGGAACTTTCTGTTCTAACTGCAGTCCTCGGGATCCTAGGAATGCCTCTGCTCTTCAGCTTCAATAACACACATCTGTATTTTCGTATGCTCCCCCAGACTATGAATTGTGCTGCTGTTTGCCATGAGCCTGAGGCACTGTCTGGCCTTGCATTCTGGCTTTTCTATAGTGCCTGAGGCTTTGTAGAGATCTTGATAACTTTTTTTTTCCAGGAGAGAATTCATATATATTCTTACCTGAATGATAATTCCCTCATGGAGCAGTGAACCCAGAGGCAGAGGAAAAAATCTACAGGTAGGACTAGAAAAGAGAAAAGGGGTTGTCATACAGCTGGATCAAGAAATGACAGACAAGGTGCTCTTGGCACATTACATTTCCTATGAAAAAAAATATTGCCCTTTAGAAACTTTTTAATGTGTTTTAGAACATTTGTAACCTTACAGAGCAGTCACATTATCAGAAATGCCATAAATGTTGTATACCACCTTCTCAAGCTATCCATTATTACAGTGGCATTATTTGGCAGGCAAATGCTGACTGATCTACTTTGTAGTGGATCAGTGAGCAAACCCCTCTTTGTAAGCTGCCTTACCAGGGTTCAATATCTTGATCCTTTGTGTTCTTATTAACAAATGACAGCAATACTTCTATACATTCAATATTTTATATAAAATAATGGAAAAATAATATTGAATTTTTAATCTCTTGATGAACTCATATGTTTTATTAAGTCTTTTGGCACTTACAGCTCTGGAAACCTATGGATAGAAATCAATTATGCTTTTGAAAAGCCAAACTGAAAGTTGTATTTGTTTTTATAACAGGAAAAAGGTCACTCAAAATGTGGATGTTGGAACAAAGGAAGTGTTTGAAAGGTTCTGGTTTGTAGGATGGTCAGCACTTTCTAATGAACTTATAAAAGTATTTGACTTATTATCCATGTATTGGTTTTAACATTTTTAATTACGGAACAGCAGTATTCTAGGATGAATGAGTCATACACAAAATTAGTGAAGTCAGGCTATGTTTCTTTAAGATATTTCCATCACATTAGTAAATTCATACCTTGTTATCACCATAAAATAAAACCAATATAAATGTAATGTTGACTTATAGAATGAGGTGCACAAAGTATGACACGAAACACGATGAAAATAGTTAGTAAGTGCTTATTTGAAGGAGACAGGTCAGCAACAAAAAGGCAGGATTAAAAGTTAATTAAGAGGGGTTGTTTTTCTGACACAGAAATATTCATTTTTTTCCAAACCAAGGGAGTTATAAATGCAGTAAATTACTAGACTGCTTGTTAGAGTGCTCGTGTTAGCAATAGAGGACTGACCTTATACTTTGTAGCTTTTTTTATTCGAACATGCAATATTTCCTGTCACAAAATAAGTGGTGTTCACGTGGAAGTTTTAAAGAACATACCAAGTTAAAAATCTGATATTTAATTTGTTTATTTTTGTTGCTGCTCCTCTCTAATTAGAACCAGAGAATAAATAAAAATTGCAACTGCTTGGGTCAAAAAAAGATTGTGAAAAGCCTGTTTTGAGTGGTACGAAGGCTCACTTTTGCCCCCGTTAGGTTTTTGATCATCTTCCTCAGCAGTGGAAAGGAGTTAATCATCAGTTAGTGTGACAGCATGATGTTACCTCTTCATGGACCTTTTCATGGATGCAGGATTTGTGCGTGGAAAAGTTGTCTGTTACTTCCATGGGATATGACTTTGAGTGCCCATAAACGGTTCCGATGGAAGTGGCTCTAGGTTTATTCCAGCTGTAGGATATACTAACTTCTACTGACCGCCTTTGCAAAGTCCCATCTAATTAAAACCGTCGGGCGTGTCCTTCGTGGTGCATTGAATTTGTAACCCCATCAGGTGTGACTGTGCCAGGGTAACTATTGCACTCACTTTGGAGGCGTGTGAGCTTGAGGCCATTGTTACAAGTCGTGTCTGTTTATGGGGATGGGATGGGATATGTAGGAGGCAGACCTTCAGAAACCTATTTTAAAAGCAGTAGGTGTAGACCAACCCAGAGTTTTGCAGAAGGCTTCTTTAGGCTGTTGAGCAGTGAGAGAGAGAAGAGTCAAGAAATGGGAAATTAAGTTGTTTGAAGGTTTAATTTAGATGATCTCTAAAGTGACAGAAAGAAGATGAGCAAAGAGAGGAAATAGCCAGCTGTCACCTGTAATCTATGAGGTTCCTCTCTGACTCTATTCCTTATCTGGTACAAATCAGAATAGCTCATTTGCTGTTGGTAAAATTATAGCAATGGGATTTAGTTCTGGATCTTTTTGCAAAAAGGGTTTGATGGGTTTCATTCATCAGGAAACTTTTCAAGTTCGGAGCCAAGAAGAAGAGACAGCTGCAGTAGAACATCTGACTGATCAAACCACCCCTGGAATAGGTAACAGACCCCTTCAGAGCCCTGCTCTGGGTTATCAGGATGGAGAAGCTTTCTTGCCTCAGGTGAGAGCCCTGGTCAGCCAAGCTGCTAAATTATTTCTGTGTTTTGGGGAATTCTTTCCATGAAATTGATTTAATTTTATTTCAAAGTGTAGTATGAAAAAGAATAGTTTGAAATGTTTCATAAAACACAGTGACCTTCTGACCAGCATTAGTATCGATACAACAACTTCCTCTTGTTTTCTTACTCTGTGATGTGCCTGTGTCATCTTCTATATTTCTTTTCACTTTGTACCTCATATTTGATTGTTCTGGCAATCTTTTTCACTCTTTTTCTGTAACTCCTCATGTGTCTTTAGTAAGAGAATGTAAGAACAGATTGATTTGGCACAATCCTCTTTGGCATTGCACTGTATTTCTTTTTTTTTTTTCAAGTCTGTAAAAAGGACCAGGGAATTCCTTTGTGCCTGAATTATTTATATGAAGCCAAATAGAATACAGTGGCAGTATAATCTTTTATTAATAAACCTCTTAGATACTGGCCCTTCTGCAGATGAATTCTGCTAGAGAGGAAATGTCTGTGACAGCCTAGGAATGGCAAGTACCAGACATACTGTTCTGGGAGATGAAGCCTTCAGCATGACTGATGTTTTCTAATGCCACACATGACTGAGGGCAGGACCTTTGCAAACATCACCTACTAGAATTTCTCCTTTCAAATGTTCTCAAATGAGGCTGCTTGAAAAGCAATGGTACATTTTGTAAATGGTAAAGAACTGAAAAGGTAAAATTCAGTCCTCTCTCTTATGCTCCTCAACATTTTTCAGTTCAAAATGCTGTGTACTTTTTCATTCATCGCCTTGAAAAGGAATAGGCTTATATAGTGTTTGCCTCACTCTCAAACACCACACTGCAGCAGCGTGGATCACGGAGTCACAGAATCGTAATATCATGGAATCATTGAAAGGTTCGGGTTCTAAAGGACCTTAAAGATCATCTTGTTCCAATCCCCCTGCCATGAGTGGGACACCTTCCACTAGACCACGTTGCTCAAAGCCCCACCCAGCTTTGCTGGGAACACTTCCAGGGATGGGGCGTCCACGACTTCTCTGATATCCATACAATCATAGAGCTGCCCAGGGTAGAATCGAGCTTGAAAGTTCCTCTGGTCCAAACTTTCATGGGAAAGGGAGCCTATAGGAGAATATCTAGCACCCTGTCCTGTTGCATCTAGAACACCTCCAGTGACAGGGACTATGACACATCCCTGGGGAGCTTGTTCGAGGGAGTGATTTTTCTTGCTGTAAAAAAATTTCTTTCCTATTTCAAGATGAAGCCTCTCCCAGTGCAAATTGTACCTTTTGCTCCTTGTCTTCTCCATGTGGCAATTCATGTCAAGAGATTCTCTCTATCTTTTTTGTATTTACTAAACATGACCTTTAAGCATGATTCTTCTTTAGAATAAAATCAGGTTGATGTAGGGACTAATTATATCAGTTAATCTCCTATTAAGATGTTAACTAGAGATAAGGCTATGATTCAGACTTGATAAGATTAATTTCCAAAATGACCTTTTTTTTCCTAGATACATATAAATCATCAGTAATTAAATTATATTTTGAAGTAAGACTGAAAAAGAAATCTTGGGACCTCTAATTTAAGCAAAAAGTACTTCCTATTATTTTTTATCTTTTTGGGTATTTGGCCCGGGTCACCTGATCATACAGTCCACAATATAGTTTTTTGATTTGGAGGTATTTTAGAGAGTAGAGCAAATCTGTTTGTATTTCAACCTCTCTTTTCTCCTGGATAATAAGGTCAGTTTGAAATATCTGATATTTCTTCACATCTGGACACTTTAAACCTCAACACTAAAATATTGTATATAAAGTAATTTGTGGTTTTAAACTTTGGCTTCCACTCTCCCATATAAATGCAAATATAATTTTTTCCATTAGAATAACTCTGCCTCATGCTTTTTTAATGGAGGCATTGGATACTACAAAGTAGAGTAGAATCCATTTTGATAACACTGCATCTTCTCTCTGAGCTCCAATCTAAATATTTCCATCTGTCAGATATTTTATTTAATATTCTGAATAATGGAAGTTGCAGGAAAAAGGGAACAGTCATTTTTATTTCACTTTCTTTTGCCAGGCTTTGGTGGTCTTACAGTTTCTTCTTGGATTGCAGAAATGTGTGTGTGAAGATTTACAGTCCTTTCGTGTGCCAAGATATCTCCTAGAAATCCAAAGTTGTCACTTGCAAATGTTCGTAACCAAACATAATTTCTAAAATTAAAAAAAAAAACAATCCAGCTTTCTCCAAACTCAGACTCAGATCTCTGTTGAAGTGGAAGGAAATGTATAAAAACAAACTTGCGAATATGAAAGTAGAAACCACAGAGGATCTTTCTCTTTGTGTAAGTGCATGAAACAAGACACTTTCATTACAGAATTTGTTGTCTTGACATCAGCCTGGAATGCTGGTACTCTGTCTGACATTGTCTAAGTGAATATGGAGCCTACAACGGCTCCCAGGTTAGCCAGCAAACTGCTAAATTCCTGTGGCGTTTGCTGGGAAAGAGAGGAAAATTATGATCAAGCAGTTCCGAGAAACTGAAAGCTCAAAATATCACATGAAAAAGCAAGTTTCAGTTTTTAAAACTCCACTTTCTAGTGAACCTTGCTAAAGCAGCTCTTGGTGAGGATCCACCTCTATGAACCGTTTTATAGTTTCACGTGATTCAGCCATAAGCAATTGCCTGAGTTAAAGACTTAACATGGAAGGTTATAGTTGAGTAGTTTGGGCTGGTTGGTTTTTTTCAAAAAGCCCTTACATCCAGAAAGGAAAAAAAAAAATTCTTTGCTTTTATTGTTTAATTCCAATTTTAATATCATATTTTCTACATTTTTTTATTATTTTGTCTCTCTTCTTTAAGTCAGATGTTCCAAGTGCCAAGTAATATGATATCTAATACACAATGGAATATCAAATGTCCACAAATCAAAGCCTGTACTCTCATCCAAGGTCTGCATAAGAGTAAACGTTAGGAAAATGCAGAGGAATCTCCCAGCATGTCCAATATGAGAGTCCAAACCCCATGAACTCTGTAATGAAAAGTAAATAAATGACTCTGTCCTTCACTGCCAAGCTGTTAATCCATAATGTGGAGCTGGCCTCTGTTGTTGTCAACAGTGATATATAAATCATATCAGACAAAGCTAGAACCAAGCTGACCATTTACCCCTTCCTTAAGCCAAATGCAAACATTTATAATGCCTAAAAACTTTTTCCACCGTTTTCTTTCCCCCTGTTTTGCATATCTCTCACTTGTTAGTTTCTGCTGGTTTGGGAAGAGTAGAAAAGTGTGTGGAAGCCTGTTTGAAGTGTTCTACAAGGAATTTCAGCCCAATTTCCCAAGCCAAAGATGTCTCAATAACACCAACCCACCTACGGACTGATCTTTCATAAAACTAGGGCTCCTGCTGCTCAGAACTCCAGGGAAGAGGAATGCATGGAGAAAGCAGCTCTGCAAATGAGGAGTCACATAGCCAGGGATGGCACAGAAGAAAAGCTACACTGGAGGGGGAAAGGTGGAGGGAGAGGTGGCCTTTCTGGAAGATCCAGAGAGACCAAACCAAGGAGACTAGGAAAGGAAACACTGGCTGAAAGAGTTCAGGGGAAAGAAGACTGAGGGAAATACGTGAAGGCTGAGCCTTTAATAGGACTCAGGGTAAAACACTTTAATGTCAAAGGAAAGAGGTTCCTGTATGTCTTACCTGAATTTAATTTAAGTCAACGAGTAAAATATTCAGTGACTTTCGTGTTAGTTGGACAGGGCCCTAAGTGAAAAAGGGCATGAAATTAACTGAATTTTGACGCTTGTAAAGCTCCTGTGGAGCTCATTTCAGGATCAAAGCCTAGAACTATAATTGTGTTGCTCGTTAAAATAATGGAACAAATATTGAGAGAAAAATAACTAAATCCTGGGCAGTAATGCCAAGAGCGATAAATGGCATGAGTTTATAAAGAACAGATCTTGCCTGACAAACCAGATTGCTTTTTTCTAATAGAATTACAAAAGATCGAGTTCTGCTATGCTTGTGAGGGCTGACTTGCTAAAGAAACCCCCAAAGTCTGTTCCTGGTAGGAATTACGCATGTCAATAACAGTCCTGAATGCTGATCTATAATTAGTAGACGAACGGAGAGTGGCAGTTTGATGCTGTGGCCCACAACATATTCCTGATCAAGGGTAAATTTCCAGAGAAGTTTTGTGATGTAGGAGTGATAAGACATTGGGAATTAGATCATTATGTTGTGAAAGTGAGAAACCTGAAATGGTGTTACCAGGTGAGATGGGGAAGTGGTTTGAGGATAGGATTTGAGAGTGCAAGAACTCAAACTGTTGGTCTGCACTTACAAGGTGTAAACGTGGGGGGAAATACTGACTCAGATGCTCAAGAGCCACATGAAAATCCTTTGTGTCACAAGCCAGGCTGGTCAACAGACCTAACAATGTAAAGCTCCAGTGCTCACTTACTTGGAAAAGCATATAAAGCTTTGAAGATAGGCACCAAATCAGAGGGAGAAGGATGAAGCAATCAGATCCAGGGAGAAATGTATCAGGTTTTGCATGGTAGATAATGGGGAGAATACCTACAGCAATACAGCTGTATCCATACCCATCCACAAGTGTTTGATGAATGAACAACACAAAAATCCACCAGGCATATGGCATGAAATTGAGAGGAAAGAAAATGTAAGACAGTGTCTGGAAGAAATTTGTGCAATGGAGGGTTGCAGAGGATATCTTATGCATAACAGCTGACTTGGTCTGGCATAAAGGTAAGGTATGTGACACCCCTTCTAAGGGCAGCAGAGATCCCACAGCAGCATCCAATGTCCAGTAATCCCTGACTCGGCCTGGAGATCATCATATTGCTTAGTCCTTCTTTATCCCGGTCTGGTGCAACAAATGGTTTAGGGATTGAGTTAGAAATGGATTATTCTGGTGTTAACTGTTGGCAACTGCCCAAAACTATTGGTGTTTTTTTCTCTGAGAAGTTTTTCAGGGTTTTGGTTGTTCAGCATTAATAAATCCTTACTTAGTCAGGCAGTCCAGTAGGGAATCAACAGAAATATTTGCATATTTTTTTCCCATGTCAGTGCTCCAGTGCTTTTATTTTTTCCTTGCTTTTCAGCTGGTCTAAATTATGACTGTACTGTTGAAATCAATTGTATTTCAGCACCTGCCACTTCCAGATGTCCAATATTTGCCAGGTTTTTTCTTGTTGCCAGTGCCAAGAAAGAAACAGGGATCATTTTCTAGTCCCTTTGATGACATGGAGTGAGAAAATGAAAAAAAACCAACATACTGCCTTGTAAGATCTCTAAAACTTGGGTATGGAGGAGAGGTCAGTCATTCCTAATGTGAAAAATAAGCTTCCATGTGGAGTTCTCTGATAAGGAAGAACACATACTGGACAGAAACAAAAAGAACAGGAGCCTCCATCCCCTCCATACAGCCATTGTGTTTGGCCTGCAACACTTGGAATCAAGTGGAAAGTCAGGATGGAGTGGGAAAAAAGCATCACCTATCCCTATTCTTTTTTAAATGATTCTTTGTAGTAAATTGCTTTCTGTTTAATTTGCCTTATGCCAGCAACAGTGCCCTTGGTGAGGCAGCGTGACTCCTGAAATCTTCAGCGTGAGGAGGATCAGACTGTGCATTTCCTTGTTGCCATGGAGTATCTGGAGTACTGTCCTTTATGGATGGTCCTTATGCGTGAATCTAATAACCTTCACAACCAATGGAGACTTTATGTTGGTAAAGACTGAGCTTTGCTTCTGAATAACTTGCTTGGAACACTAAAATAAAAGTAATTTTGGCTGAATTTTATTGCTGCACCTACAAAGAAAGAAAGTAGCAATTATTGTTGATCTTTCATAAACTCCAGCTTTTTCATCATCTTAACTGCACTGAATTTCAGAAATATTATGATCTCTAGAGTATAAGATCACATTTAACAAGAAAAAAAAAGCCTTTGCGTGTAGAGTATATTGTTTTGTGTTAAGATTTGGTGAGTAGGATATAGCCAAAATGATTGTTCAATTCTATCTTATATTAGCTCATTCAGTAGTGAGATAAACAAGATGTCTGGCAGCATGGGTTTTGGTGGCTGAGGAAATAGGTGAATGCAAAAAAAGGCTTTAATCTTTGAGCACATCTTCTTCCTGAGCCACAATGAAGGATTAATATTATATTCTAGGACAATCAGTCACACTTAGTGGACATATGTTGATGAACATGCAAAAGAACCCAAAGAATTCTCAACATCAAGCAAGAAAAACTTCTTGTGAGTTTACCTACCTGGGAAAAAAAAAAAAAAGAATATTCATTTGTTTCTATATGGTTTACAACCATAGCTTTGCAGCCACAAGGATGTTAAATTGTTGGAAAGTTTTCTAGAATATTAAAAACTGTGATTCTACACCCAGCAGATCTCAGCCCTTACTCTGTGAACAAAAGTCTCCCCTCAGCAGCAGATTTTATTCTATCTCGTATGAGCCTTTCACACCTGACTGAATTTCATGCAGTGACTTTACAGAGAGCAAAGTTCTGGCCTCAGAAGGCAGGACAAAAGCTCCCGAAAATTTCAGCACCATCAGAAGTAGCTTTGCCAAGAGCACATGCAGTAAAGTCTTCTTTCCAGAAATTGTGATAGCTATACATAGATCCCATGTCCATCCTCCAACAAGCACATAGTGCTGGGGGAACTTCAGGGAACTTGGAAAGGTAAGAGGCAGTGAGCTGCACCCCCAAGGAGTTCTGGTTACCTGCACCAGGTCTTTCAGGTCTGCTTTGGCCATGCTCTGCCTTTGCTCAGTGCATCAAGCCTGACCCTGCATGTTCCAGGAGGGGGATACCATGTAACTGGAATATCAAATATATACTCCTCTGTAAAAATAAGCCAAGCGTGTCGCTTTGATGGCTCTTACCGGTCATCAACATATGTATGCAGGGTTTTCAGGAGGCCCCATCCTAAACCTTACTCTGCTGTTCCCTTGCTGTGCTAAGCTAGCAGGAATGTTCATCTGGGAAGGATGAAAGTGCATAGGTCTGGATATTTATACATATTCAAGGGTCAAACTATCCGAGGTTTGATCTTGCTACTCCCTCAGCTCAGCTCAGCCCTGTAAGGAAAGCAGGAAGGTGTGGCAGCAAGAGGATCATCCCCTGGGCACCAGAGTTGCACTATCATTCCTGTTACTCCTCTGCATTGACTATACCCCTAGTGGTGAGGCCAAAACTTTGACCACCGCTTTTGGGGTCGTACCAAGTTGTCTCAGATATAGAACAATACTTGCTCCTCCTTTTTCCAATATTGTTAGCAAATGCTTTTCAAGCTCTGCAACAAAGAGGTCACGTTGCATAGACAAAGGCCCATCTGTATTGATTTTCACTGAAAAAGAGATGCTAATTCATCTATGTGCAAAGAACTAGCACATGTGCCAGCCTGAGTATCATCGAATTGTTGTAAGGAATTTACAATGCTTGGCTGAGCCATTAATTTTTATGCTCAGTTTCAGACCAAAGCAGTTGGAAATAGCTGCATCACAAGTGCCTGAAAATCTCTTCTTAAACTGGAGGTCTCTCCTTTGCTTTAATCCAATCATTCCTTATGGTACCAATGTAACACCTCTGTCTGTAGTATTGGAGATATAATAAATCTTTTCTGTAAAATTTTGCTTCTGAGCCTGTGTTTCTGCAGAAAAAGGTAAGTACCATTAAAGACTTCTTCTGTGAGAACACAAGGGAGACTTTTATGAGGAGGGAAACTGTTGCCAAGACTCTTAAGCTGAGAATCTGCTGTAGTTGAGCACTGCTAAATACTAGACAGATAGTGGAAGGCGGTAGAAAGTTTTCCTCATTCAGAAATTGGTTGATGAATTATTTTGTTTGGAGATATAGGCAAAGCCCATAGAGACTAGAGGAGCACCACAACCCCCAGCAATGGATGTGTCCCACCCTTTCAGTTTTCAGATCTTCAGCTCCGAGAAAGGAAAATATTAGAGAAAATATTCCTGTTTGTATCAGCAGCCTAATCAGGGGTTTAAAATTTTATGTAGCCTCTGTAGAGCCTTGAAAGCTGCTGCTGATGGTCTCTTTAACGGGTAACACTTGGGTGGTCCAAAACAGAGATGGGTTTATGAGGTGGTTGCCCATCACATGAGAACAGTGCCAGGCTGTGTCCTGTAGCTGCTCAGGCTGCTCAAGGACAAGCTGGTAAAGACTGAAAAAACAAAGAATCATTTGCCATTTTTAAATTTCTGAATTCTAATGATAACTTCTTTACTTTAGTGTTTGGTTTATGTTTTTAGATTTTTATATACCTCCATGATAACACGTGATAGCACCCATCTGATATTCCCAGGTTGTCCTTCAACTTTTAGTCTATTGTAAAAACTATGTTTTCCTCTGTTGTTGATATCCTCTTTTTGACCTCGAGTTATCTTTCTATTAAAAAATATTCAGAGAAATATCTAAGAATTTTTTTTTTGTGCTAGTAGGCAATGCTTATTTCAAAGTATGGCTGTCAAAGTTTTGATGTGACAAGACATAAGAGGAACTTCGAATACAAAAATATAATAAATGTTTAACAGTTTCTTGCTAGTAACAGTAGCAGCTCTAATGCCACAGCACAACAGTAAGACAACAGAATAATATTCAAATTTTGTTGTCCCACTGTACAATAAAAAATGACACAAAGTCAAAATACATGTTATATTGCAATGACATGATTCAAGAAAAAACAGATTTTCAAAAAATAATATTATTTTAGGCTTTTTTCTCTGATCTCATGTCATAATTAAAAAAAGAGAAAAGATAGAAAACACATCTCAGTGAAAATTACATCCTAAACAAAATTTCAGAATTTGTTAAAGGAAAACTTTACTGAATGCTTTGGCTTTGACAAAACTGTGGAAAACTTCCACTAGCAATTCTTGGACCAGTAGTTTGCAATTGTAATGACCGTGCCCAGGAAAGGGCCCTGAATTCCTGCTTAAGGCCTATTTGCTGCTCCAATAAAGCTCCTTAAGACACCTTGAGGAAGAGCCTATGGATTCAAGGTCACTGTTTCGTTGGTTCCTGTGGCTGGGGAAGGCAGCACAACTCCCCTCTTTTACCTGAGGGGAAAGTCCTGGGCTGTCACTCCCAAGCAGGGGCAATTTTCTGCTCAAAGCAGAGTCAGAAGTGTTTGGGAGAAGTTTCTTTTGCAAGGGTTCAGAGGTGTCAGAAAGCAAAGCTATCAGAAAGCAAAACTGCAACAGGAACAAAGCTTCTGGAATTCAGTTCTGGCTGAAAAAGACTTGAAAGTGAGATTAAACATTGGCTTTCCTTGTGTTTCTCTGGGCTTAATGAGTAATTTTTGAGGAAAGTGAACTGAATCAGTGAAACTCTTGACTGCTCTACCACTTTTCCTCCTGACATGACGCAGCGCCTCATTTTTTGCTGATGTTTCAGATTAAAGAGTATCAATGTTTTTTATGGTTCAAATAAAAAATTGCTTCCCTATAGGATCTCTCCTAATTGAGCACCTGTATACAAACAAAAGGGACCTGGATTTTGTTTTAGCCTTGTAAATAAGTAGCCTTGGATGTGATCCAGCCATTCAGTGAGGGAGCCAAATAATTGACAGTCTGGTCACAGCTGGCAGCCACACCAGTAGGGTTCCAAAATATGAGGGGAGGAGGGAGAGCAGGTATAAAATATGTGCTTTCTGCAGGATAGGTTCTCACTAAAACAACATACTAGTTCTTCAACTGTAAATCTCAGAACTCTGTGGCTAAAAGAAATAATTCTCTGTATAGTGCTGATTCCTGCCTAATGCTGCCCTTTCAGTAGGGACATCTCAAAGTAAACCTTTTCCCTGAGGCAGAAGTTGCTGATTTTTACCCTCAGCCAGATGGCAGAATCTGATCCTTACCCACTTAGATTTTGACTCCCAGTAATGCCTATTTTGATCAAATACTTCATCAATAAACTCTTGAGTCTGCACAGGATTTTAAAGTTTAGAAATCTGCTGACAAACTGAATATTAAAATGACAATGGTCAGGAAGTGTGCAGGACCTTTGAAAAGTGTGAATTGTGTTCCTCCAACAGGTATTGTGATGAGCCTCATCTTTCTCTCCTCACATTTCCTTTACTTCATGCAAATCCTTGAGATCCCCACTGTGCTGTCTGCCTAGTCAGAACACTTCCTGAGTTGCATTAATAATATTTGGCTTGGCACCGAATAACCTTGAAAGGGTTATGAGTGGAGTACAAAAGCATTCAGAGGCTTTTATCAGGTGTAGTTGCAGGTTTTATTTTAAAATAAATGCTTAATATAGTTTCAGTTTCAAAGAGTCTTATTGGGTGCTGGTTTTATTCAGTATGTAATAGTCTAGTCTTGCAACATCTAAACTTCTTTCAGATGTTCGTAAATGGTCTGACAGAATATTTTTGTGCTTTTTAAACAAATGTATCCATTCAAAAGATAAATGTACTAGATCTGCTGATATTCAGTGGAATGCTTCAGTCTGGCTTTGTTTTGTACATATAAAAGTTTATGTCTGGCCTTTTTCACAAGTCATTTTTCCTCCATCTGCTTGAGCCTAGATTATAATGTCCCCCACATGAATGTACACCAAAAAACTTTAAAAAGGTACAATCTATAAGTTTCATTACTACAAGAGGAGTTAGTCTGTGAAAAATTTGGACCAGGGATAGTGAGTAAGAAACAAACATCATTTCAGGTACTGCATCTTCCTTTGGAGTTCTCCTGCCTATTTTTATAGTGATATGAATGCATTTTTCTTTTTTAAAAATTTTACCTTGCTTTTGGTTAAGAGTCTCACCACATTTTGGATGTATGTGAATGATAAGGCAAATCCACAAGATGGGATTTGGGGGTTGAAATGAGAAGAGGAAAAAGATTATTTAGATTTTTGCTGGCTTTGAGAAAAATTATTAACAGTACCCAGAGGTCTGTCACACTTACGAACTAACACAAAAGCAGAGAGAACTGTGCCTTCTTGCTCTTTCTAGTCTAATAATTTAATACATGAGCTGTACAGTAATTCCCACAGGTTTTGACAATTAAAGATATCCTGTTTCACATTAAATTTTAGGAAGTCCGAGAGTGCGGAGAAATTGATGAATTTCAGCTTAAATGAAAGATTTACCCTAAAATAAAGATCCATCCATAATGAAAAAAAGAAAATGGTTTAGTCCTTCCAAATGTTGAAGAGACTAGTTATAGTACTGAAACTGTAAAACAGAAAAATAGTGGGTGATGGAAAGGCCAGAATAGGGCTGTCAAATTTTAAATTTTAACATATGGACTGCTCACTCCCTGCTCTGGTTGCTAGTCATTCCCAGATGGTGTCTTTAGTGAGTGATGGTGAGGGGAAAGGAGCAGGTGGCAATGGCAAATTTTTGGGTTGGTTCATGGTTTTTTTGTTTTGTTTTGTTTTTTTTTTACATATATCTACTTAAAATTCTGTGTTCTATATTAAAAAAAAATTTAAAAAAAAAGAAGAGGAGAGAAAAAATACAGTAAGTATGGGAAAAGGTAATACAGAACTTGGAATCTGAGACTGAAATTAAGGAAATCCTATTGTTGTGGGCTGATGAGTCAGGATCAGGATTTGGATTCAGATCTGAGCTCCCTCCTAAGTGGTGAATAATAGCTTTCATGCAGGGCCTTGTTCAGCCCAGAGCACGGCTTGGCCCAGCAACTGCAGGAAGAAACTGCCCTCCAGAGCAGGGTTAGCCTCTCCTTGGGTGCACAGAGCATCAAAGCTCTCCAACACATGCTCAAAGAGAGGTTTGCATACATGTTTAAATGTGTTTGTCTGGATGGAAACCGTGCCAAAGACATGGGACTTGTGGGTTGAGTGCTGAGCACTGAGTTTATGATGTCAGGGATGATACTGATCTCTTTAAGCCTAACGAATTTTTTTGCAAGGGGTTTCTTCTTAGGAGAAGCATCCTTACACTTCTCCTTGTTAACTCTTTGTTGGTGATCACTGCTGAAGTGTGCCACGTCCTGGTTTAGAGAGTGATTTTTGCCTCCAGGTGCTGACTCCAGCCTTTTTCTTACAGTGAGCCTGGTTGCTCCTTCACATGTGGCAGTAAGAGCTCCTACTCCACAGTGCATGTCTCCATTGCTCCTTCTCATTGTCCCTTTGTGTCCAGGTGTGTCACTATTCCACTGGGTTTTTCTAGAATATAAGTAACATTTCTTTATGTGCTATAATAAACCTAAAGTTCGTTTATATTTCCTCATCATTTTCAGTAATGACCTTGCTGTTTTTCTCAGTCTTTCCAACCTAGCTGGTTGAGAATATGATCTTATAACTAAAAAAAGAAAAAAGGAAGCAAATTACCGGTGTGTCTCTGTTGCAGACACAGCCTCTTGGTATGTAAATCCTAATAAATGTATTAACCTGATCAGTACTTGTTTTGTTATTGTCACAAGTCTTGGATGCCATGGCTGCCTTTAATCTTCCAGCTTTGAGAGTAAAATCTCTCATCTAAATCAAAGCTGAGAAGAGTAAGGTGTTAAGAGGCAGCTCATAATGGAGAGAGTTAAATTTCTACTAAAATATCATCCCACTTAAAATGTTTCTATTTTGCTAGTCTGGGCAAGACTCAGTGGCCCAATTAAAAATGTCAAAATGAGCTTCAGAGCTTTGTAAAACCGGCATTGCATGATATACGTCATGATCATTCTAAATCACTACCACACAGTGGGTAAAAGCTCCATCTTTTCTGAATCCAAGGCAACTTAGAGGAGTATTGATTTTCCCTTTACTGAGAAATGGGAATCACATATTAGGAGCGAAAGCTGCAGACACAATATAATGACCTTTCTCCTTGGCTTCTCTTTTCTAACACAAACAGAATCATTTTCATGGCTAGAGTGGATATTAAACAGTATATCTTGTAGCAATGGGTTTGCAACTGTCTGTGCTTGTTTTATCCAATTAGCATACTTATCTCAAGAGCAAAAAAAATTAGTAGATACAGCTTTTAATTTCTGGAGATATCAGTTCCATCCAGAAAAACATTGAAAAGGCTCCAGCTGGAGGTCTATTCCATCTGTCTCAGTACTGGAGGGAGGAGGGGTGCTTTCTTCCTGCAATTTTAATGCTGATGCATGATTTAGAGTAAACAGGTAATTTCACTGAGAGCAGAGGACCTTGGCTGACCTCTGGCTTATCCTATGCATGTTTTTTGTAGCACAGTCCCACATATACTTATCTCTTAAATGGTGTTTCAGGTCACAGACATGTCAGTATTCTATTTACTGCTTTAATTATACAGAATTTAAAACAAACTTATCAATACCTGACACATTACCTCAGGGGGAAAAATCCTCACCATAAAACAGCACGAGAGCTACACTAAACCTACCTCAAACAAAAGCTGGTTTACAACACAGGCATTAAGGCAGATTTTGTTTTCACACCTGCTGTGTTTCCAATCTAACCACCTTTTGTGAGAGTGTGTGAAACAATGGCTTGAAGCTGCACGGGCTTCCAACTTTTTGATGTTTAGTTCCTTTCCCTCTGGTTTAAACCAACTGCAACTTGCCCCCCGGTTATCACTTCAGTCAAAGCTGCTCCTGAGTCAGCAGTGTGTGCGTGTGTGTGTGAATCTGTGTGAAATGACACCCTTGACCTGCTTTCTCTGGCTGCTGGGGAGAAATATGGTGGAATTCTCATGGTGGAATATTTGAAATGCAACTCAGCGCAGCCGTCCTCTTAGTCCAGCTGCAAGTGAGAGCTGTGGCACAGCACCAAGGGAAGAAAAAATGCATGCCTGAAACCTGGAAGCACGAGTCACTGTGCCCCTGACTTCTGTGTTGTTTACACACTTATAAGCAAGCTCATGGTTTTGAAAGTCCAGGAGATGCCTGGCAATGAACAGTGGTGGTAAAAAACACAGTGGCTGGTAGTTTGAATTAATTTGAATGAGTTGATCTTAAATTCCTTCTTGGCGTCCTCAGTGCTTCAGACATCATCCCTTTTTTGTAAGAAGGATAAACACACAGCGAGAATTGATATCTGGTACCTTTGAACAAGGAATTTCATTAGAATGGAAAAATGGCAATTTTGTTATTCTATGCTACTGTTATTCTGTGCTACTGCTTCACTGTGCTGAAGAGCTTTTGACTGTGATCTTGGCTTCCTACTACAAACCTGGTCATTGTCCAGAACAAAGGAGCAGTCAGTTCTGAACAACTTGTTCTGTGTTATCAAAACTTGACCATGCAGGTTCCTGCTCAGGCCAAGAAGTGTTTTCACTCTCTAAAGACTCTGGTCCTTTACCGGGTACTCCAGACTGGTTTAACAATCCAAGTGAGCTGAGGACTGTCTGGGAAGTGTCTTGGCATCAGCCAAACCTTGACACTGTATTACATGAACTGATGTTTTCTGTTGTTAGAAATTTGTTTTCTTGGTCAGTTTTATTAGTGCATCACACTTTCAGACAGGCTAATTTATAAGAAGTCAGAGATCAGAAAACTGCAGAGTTTCTGGACATTCAGGGGTTTATTTGAAGCACAAGTATGTTCCATCTGCGGGTGACACTGCTTTGGAATGCCTAGAGAACATGGATTCACTGATGATTTACATGTAATCTCAACTTGGCGGGTGAGTTTCACTGCATTGTCTTTTGGGCCATGCAGGTTTCTATTAACCTATGTCACTTTTCTCATGGTTATATATAAGTGTATTTTCCCACTTATTACACATGAGATATGTCATAAGTTTGATGTGAAATGCCCAAAGTACAATAAAGTTAGCAATTTGCCCAAACTGTCTAAAGTGTTATGTCAGGAAATATGGTTTCCTTTCTTCATGATTGGGTGTCTGGATCTAATAAAAATAATCATGCAGAAATCTAAAGAATATACACAGTAACCAGTAAAACATTACTAAATAAGTATGGTTTTTTTCACTGTACATTTTCTTCAAGAGTTTACCATATAATAGACTAGGAGGTTCATGATTCTTGTTCAACTTCCCAGTGATGTTATTTGCTTTTATATATTGAAACAGCTGAATGTTTGCAGAAAACATAGTAAATTAGAAATGGGAATGTGGCCACTGAACTTTTCAGATTATTCCACCTGTGTTTTGTGACTGCACTTAGTAACTCTTGCTCCCAAATTGCCTTGCTCTGTTTTCCTTTCCCAAATGAATGTTTTGGTGGTTTCATTACCCAGCCCACAGATACCTGAGATTTATTTTTTTTTTAGAATGATGAAAAAAAAGTGAATGAATACTGAAAAAAAGGTGTCCTCGAGCCCAAAACAACCACTCAGGAGGTGGGATCCAAAGTATCAGTAAAAGCAGATTGCAGGGAAATCTAAGGCTGAAAAAGTCATGGAAAGAACAATCTGAGTGTACCAATGGAATCCACAGAAAGCAATGATTATTATCTCAGCTGGGAGAACAATTAGGAAGGTTACCTTTATCAACAAAATTTTTTGGGAAAAGCTTTGGGAAAAGCTTTAGAAAAGGCTCCTCATGAAGGGCAGCATAAAAGAAAAAGGAAAAGTGTGGGGAGAGGAAACACAGGTTCAGACCACAAAGATTTTAGCAAAAAGCTCCCATGGGACAGCAGTAAGATGCTGAACACAAGAGGTTGTGGGAGAACCTCTGTGAAAACACCTCTAGCTGGGGGCTTGGAGATGGAGCCAAGCTGCAAAGGGTTGGCTGACTGGAGCAGTAAAGCCAAGGAAAGAGCCTTGGGGCCAGATCAACAGGGAAGGAATGGAACTGCTGCCGCCTCATCACCTGGGCCTATGGAACAGACTCTCAAGAGGGAAGTCTCCTTTGGCTTCAAGAAGAATATAGCATTACCATGTGATCCTGGAGGGACTGGGCATGCCCTTTGCAGTAGAAGCCAAGGCAATGAACATGCTGCTGACATGGAATAAATTTAGTTTCATCTCAATAGCAAGTTCAGCCGTGGTTTTTGAGGGATTTTCTTGGGGCCTTTTTGTCTGCCATCTGATGATTATCATTTCTGAGCCTTAAGAATCACATTAGTTACAAATATAATTTGTCCCTAATGATCTATTTGTGTATTTCAGTGCCTTTTAATCCTGTTACCAGTAGATTGTATCAGCTAATATGGAAGGGTAAATATAAATGTGGGTGCAAACTACTGTTACAGCTATCGAGATGAAAATTACAGAATGTCTTCATATTTCACAGCACAAGCAGAGTAGCTGAGGTCAGGAGAAACTCACCTTCTGACCCTATATAATCCACAATTAGAGTGTGTGTCATTTGGGGTTTGATTATTCATCCTAAATATCTTGTGTATAATATTGGTAGAAGACCAAACCTTGGTGTTATTGCTTGGTCTTCCTCAGCATGGTGGTCCCTGTGCTCCTTTGGTGCCTGATGATTTGAACAGCTAACAGTGGAAATAGTCTCTATTTTGTCCTCTCTAGGACAAAATCCCATGCCTTTATTTTAGCTCCTTTCTTCTTTTCCCATTAGGACATCCATTGCTTGTTAGTCCTCCCAGGAGCAGCTCAACACTGCATCCATCTGTTATATTTCCCATTTTAGTATTTTCTGTCAATACAACACAATAATACCGAAGTATATTATAGGCAGTTGTACATTGCAGAGATAACAAATATAATTCAAGATAATAAGCTCCCACTAACTGTTTGGAAAACCAGGTCTGCCTGAAGCACAGAGCATATTAGAACTTCTAAGACATACGGCTTTTGTCTGACAAGGTGCAGATAAGAGTCAGACATACATTTTCTACAAAGTGCAGAGTCCTTGGAATGATATAAAAGGTAGTTTTCTGCTATTTTTGGACAAGCAATGAAACAGCCTTTAGTCTGCCATTACTGGATGCTTTTGAAGATTGTACTTACATTGCCATTAACAGCATAAGATGTGGAGTGATGGATAATTTGTTGTGGTTAAAGCTGAGTGTGGTTATGCTTACAGTAATCAAGTGAGTGTCATCCATTTTGAGAAAAAGCATAACACTTAGGGTTTTTTAATTAAGGTATGAGGATGAGTGTTTGTACTTATCTTACTTTAAATAGCAGAACATGAGATACCTGCGGATAATTTGTTACTGTTGTTAAAAGTGATAACATTTGCCTTAAAGGAATATTGTACAGTATCCTCCTTAACTCATTTCATTGTGAATAATTCCTAAGTGTCTTTGTTTACCTCTTGATCTGAGCACTTGTGAGGCCAAACAGATGAGTGACGCAGGGGAAACCAGCAGAAGTCAAGACAAGACAAAAATTCTCAGTCAACTTAAAAGGAAACATCTCATCTGCTTCCAGGGGTTGAAGTTGCACAGCCAGCCTTGGGTTTCCTATGTTTTTCTAACTTTTAAGTCTGTCACATAGTAAATCCCTCTATGTACTTCTAAATGTAATTTCTTATAGTTTTCAGACCTGAAAAAAAGTAAACACAAAATTGTTTATATTTGGACTGCAGTGATATCCATACCTGTCTTCAACCAGGAAGAGGTTTTTAAATTCATCGATCACAGTGCTACTCCATGGAGCCATCAAAATGTGTTTTACGCAGAAAGTGTCTTTTAACTTAGCAGTTCAGTTCCAGCAGATCCTTCCTGCTCTGCTCTATCTTCTCTTTTGCAGCAGTTTTCCCTCTGTTACAACTCTTCTTTCTGTCCCATCCCTCTTTCCCTAGACTTATCATGGGAATGACCTTTGCTTTTCTTCCTGTCCTGCCCCTTCTCTGGTGTTTGTATTTGTTCCCCATCAGGTGCCCAAGGGCTGTCCTCAATCCCCAGGGAGACCGAAGCTGGCCTAAGGGAGGTGGAGTCTTTGTAGAATTTGCAAAAATCACCGAAGGTGATGCTCTGTCCTCCCTTAGATCTCTCATTTAGACCTGCCTGCTTGGATATGCCCACGAAACACATGGCAGCAGCTGAGTGCTGTGCCTGCAATGAGCATCCCTTGTGCAGAAGCATCTCACTCTTCCCTGTTGCTCCTTCTCTTCATCATATCTGCTTATTGCCTCTCATCACTAAGTTAATTATGAACTCTCCTGGGCACAAAAAGTCTCTTTGTTGTGTAGTGCCTGGCAGAAGCAGCACAGCAGCAACAGGGATGATGATAGTCCTTTAAAATGCATGCCATCACCACAAACATGTAATCTTAAAACCCCAAGGATAAGAAACTCAGGAATGGAAATTTGGAGCAGGTTGTTACCTGCCATATAACACCTCATCACTTTCTGAAACCCACCTTCCCCAAGGTATTCGCCAAAATCATCTTTCAGTCTGGTCCATCAATATCCACAAGAGGATTGAGGGCTGGAAGTCATCCTAAATTACTCCCATAGTTATGTAAGTATGTAAAAATGAACCTATTCCCTCTTGTCTTCCATGTAGTCCTTAAGCATCCACAGAAACACTGAGTATAAAAAGCTGGACTGCTCAGATGGTTTTGTTTTTTTTGCAAATACAAAATGCAATTGATGAAAACTGGCTTTACAGAAGTAGTGGGAGTATCTACAGATAAGTCTCAGTCTTTTTTAAATGCGTCTTTTTCTTCCTCTGATAACCACGTTAACAATAAATAGATTTGAAATATAATTTTCTATTTTCATCAAAACAAATTAAGAAGAGCTGGTTTCAACAATCATTATTTTAGATACCATGAAGTAATCGCATTTTCAAACTTCCTACTCTCACTTTCCATTTTTCTATGTATTTTACTCATTTCTCTGTGTTGTACTCCCTGAGGACCAATTATATTCTGGTGAAGTTGGATAACCAATATTGTGAATAGTAGCTTTTTTACTCTTGGGATTTAGTGCTATTCCCGTATCGAGTATGCAGACCAACCCACAGAGAATCAATCACAGTTCTTCATGTTTTATTTTCATTGTATTAATTACATTCAAAAGCATGCTGCCAATCAAATTGCTATAATTTTTTACAGCTGTAGGTTTTGGAAACACTACATGTAGTGACTAGAGAAGACTCAAAATACATTTGACACTTGTGGCAAAGCAGCAAATGCAAAGAGTCAGGCTTTTATTTAGTATTGCTCTAAAGGAACCCCAATTTTTTATAAATTGCAAAGTCATGCAGCATTAACGCATTGGGAGAAGTCATATAAGTATCTGCAGTTCTAAGTATCTGTTGCAGTTAGGTATTGGAGCACGTCTTTCTCAGAGTCTCCATTCTTCTATCTGCTGTGACTTCTACAGTGGATGAAGGGCATGAAGCTGGAGGGGAAAGAAAGCTGAGATCCATTTACAAGGCAGAATTTTATCAGTGTAATTAAAATTTGCTTTGGATTTAAGCAGCTGAATTTTCCTAGAATTATGTTCCATCTCAAAACTTGCTTATACCTTGAACATGGCAATTTTGCAGCATGGCTCAAGCTTAAGGTAGTACACTAATCATTTCCCCTTTTCTTGGAAGGGGGGTGTGTTTGTGTGAGGGGGTTGTTTCTTTTTGAAAACTAAAGTCAATATCATTTAGACGTGCCCTCACCTGTCCAGACATGGGTAGGTTGTGAAAATAATGAAGACATTTTATCCAGTAATTTGGCACAAAGGTGTAGGCAGCAAGAATTGCAGTGTTTGTGCTTTTGTACGTCTACTTTATTTGTGACACAGAAACTACTCTGGGAACCAAAATGACAAGTTGTTTTTTTTCATAGCTCGCCGAGCCGCTCTCCATCATTTATCATCAGTCCTGGCTAATTAGTGAGTTCCCAGATGACTGGAAGCTGGCCAACCTGATGCCCATCCGTAAGAAGGGCTGGAAGGGGGATCCAGGAAACTCCAGGCCTGTCAGCCTGACCTCGGTGCCTGACAGGGTTATGGAACAGATCATCTTGAATATGATTACATGGCACCTACAGGACGGCCAAGGGATCAGACCCAGCCACCATGGATTTAGGAGTGGCAGGTCCTGCCTGACCAACCTGATCTCCTTTTATGACCAGGTGACCCTCCTGGTGGATGTGGGGAATGCTGTGGATGTTGTCTACCTGGACTTCAGCAAAGCCTTTGACACTGTCTCCCACAGCT
>VZRJ01005662.1:281214-371510 GCA_013397565.1 Ptilonorhynchus violaceus | reverse complement strand
CCAGGCAGAAAGGGACCTGGGGGTACTGATTGACAGCAGCTGAACATGAGCCAGCAGTGTGCCCAGGTGGCCAAGCAGGGCAATGGCATCCTGGCCTGTATCAGGAATAGTGTGGCCAGTAGGACCTGGGAAGTCATTCTTCCCCTGTACTCAGCACTGGTGAGGCCACACCTTGAGTGCCGTGTCCAGTTCTGGGCCTCTCAATTTAGGAAGGATTTTGAGATGCTGGAGAGTGTCCAGAGAAGGGCAACAAGGCTGGTGAAGGGTTGGAGCACAAGTCCTATGAGGAGTAGCTGAGGAAGCTGGGGGGGTTTAGCCTGGAGGAAAGGAGGTTCGGGGGGGACCTTATTGCTCTCTCCAGCTCCCTGAAAGGAGGGTGTAGCCAGGTGGGGGTTGGTCTCTTTTTCCAGGCAACCAGTGGCAGGACAAGAGGACAGAGTCTTTAGCCTGGACATTTGGAAGAATTTCTTCACAGAAAAGGTGACTGGGCATTGGAATGGGCTGCCCAGGAGGGTGGTGGAGTCACTGTCCCTGGAGGGGTTTAAGGAAAGACTGTATGTAGCACTCAGTGCCATGGTCTGGTTGACAAGGTGGTGTTCAGTCATAGTTTGGACTCCATGATACCAAAGGTCTTTTCCAACCTGATTGATTCTGTAACTTCCCGTATCCTTTCTTTCCCATCTTTGAGGGCACTGAATCCAACAGAAAAGGAGAAAAGAATATATTCTAACAAAACCCCATGGGCCCAGATCTCTAAACCTGCCCGATTCCTCGCCCTGCTGCCGCTGTGCCCTGGCTTAGCCCAGCACTGCACCGTGCAGAGGCTCCTCCGCCAGCAGGGATCCCAGGATCCGCCAGCTCGTCCTCCGAGAGCAAATCCCGGCCAGCGCAGGCACTGAACCACTGACATCTGCCAGTTCAGTGCACTTTCTCTCCCTCTTTTTAATCGCTGTGACATGTTCAGAAGCACTGTGTGCCAAAGCATGTACTGCAAAGAGCAGTTCTCCCAAGCTCCGTATGCCTTGGCACATCTCCATCAAGAAATGAACACCTCTCGCACCGCAGCTGGATGGTTCCAGTGCGGACAGGTTTGAACAGCGCTTGAAGCTGGAACTACTCGTGGAAAGTTCAGTGCTTCCAATCCATGCAGAAAGTACTTTCTCCTTCCTCTGATGACCTAGATGTTGGTAGTTTGTGTCTTAGCAGAGCGTCTTATAGCACACTATCAAGAACACAAATTTGCATTTTTTAAGCATTTTTTAAGCATTTTTCAGTTCTAAAGGTTCCCTGGTGCATTGAAACGTGGGTTAGATTGAAACAAATAAAAACCTGGAGGAAAATTACTACTTTCATTTCAGCAGTCTGTTTTCATCCTCAGTTTTTCCTAAGAAAGGAGAAAGGGCTTTTATATTTGTGTCCAAGTATGTGGGTTCCAAGGCTTTAAATACTTTGATCCTATTGTGTTTGGTGACGTGCGAAACTCTAACTCCTGATGCCTAGGTAGTGGTTTCCATCCTCTCTGCCACCAGGTGTGCCCATGAACATTTAAATCTGCTTGTGAGCATACTGAACTTAATAGAAATATAAATATTTTTACGTAGTCAGCACTTGCTAAAAACATGTTGTGAGTGACTAAAAAGAAAACAGAACAAAAAGACTGCCTGCAAAACTCCCATAAAACTGCAGTTTTGAACCTGTGAGGACAGAAAAGTGAACCTGCTGTAGCCAACAGGTTTGCAAATAGACCCCTCTCTTATTTGCTCTGCTCTAATGTACACTTTGTATTTATTCTTTGTAAACAGTCCATTGAAAGAGTGAGTCTATTAAAAGGAATATTTGCAGAAACAGCTATTTTTAAGAAAATACTGCAAAATATTTGCAGGTGGCAAATTAAAACTTGGAATTTCAACCACTTGTAAGCAGAGCTGGATTCTAGAAGTTGTTTTCATCCAGACAGGGAGCAGATACCCACTCCTGTTTCACCGAGGTTTTGCATTACTTTAAGGATGTGATAGTTTAAGTACATTTGCAGGTTTGATGGTCTGAAAGTCTTCCTTGCTTGGAAACACCCTGCTAGTGGCAAAAGAACTTCAGTGACTCTTATCTTCCTCTTCCATCTTCAAGAAATGTATAGAGCCCAATAAGAAAAATACAGCTGGATGTCTGTATCAGTCTCCATCTATTTAATCAAAAATAGCCTCTGCTGCATTTTGAATTCATGTGAAGAGTCTGAATAGCTGGAATTATCTGCAGAAATCATGTAGCAAATTTTTAAATAATTAATCAAAAAATCTAACTTAGACTCAAGGAGCATGCTAAGTTGTTCTGGCATTTTTTTTTACATAGCTCTTAGAATTAGTTAACATTTCTAGTCTTATACTTAAGAATGAGTTAAATTTATTTTTGAAGCTTATTTCGTGAGACCTTGCAAGCCATAATTCAGAGACTTTCCACATCTGAGCTATATAATCCCTGTAAATAGGGGATTTAAAAAGGAAAAGCTGTCAGACCTTTATCTATATGCAGCACCAATAGTTTCCATGGTAAAAGAATGTTTTTCTCTTTCCCTTTTTTTTTCTCTGTTTTTACCCCTAGAAGTTTTTCAGTCTGTTTGTTTGTTTATAGCCACTATTTTTGTTAAGTCTTTACATTTTTTCCAGTCTCAGTCTTAACATTTTCCATCGCCTTGGCTCTGCAGGCATCAGATGCCTTAAATGCCCCCAGTGATGCCATCAGATGGTCCCTCAAAGCCCCAAAGGCTCTGGAGATGTCACATGTAACGTTACACTCAGCAACGCAGCTTTTGCACCATATGTAGCAGTAGAATGTGGTTATGTGGATTTACACAGAGGAGAGATGGAAAATGCTTGGGGAATGTTGGTAAGAGGACAAACCTGTGGAAAAAGGTACGATGCGAGACAATGCGAGAAGCAGCTGCAGGAGACCTGCAGGAATACACTGGGATGAAGATGCAAAGAAAAAAAAATGCAGTTGAGAGAAGAAAAGTATTGCTTTTCTGGATTTTCAGCCTTGGGGGAATTGTGAACTTGCCATTGTTGAAATCTCCCATAGCTTTTCTACCAGCTCTGAGAAGCAGTGTTAAGCTACAGAGAGTGACTTAGGATGAGACAGGCTGTTTGTACGAATTCCCACTTCCTGAGCAGCTTTTTGCAGCCCAGCTCCAAGATGGCTGTGGCTCTTTGTCTCCCAGCCCTTTCATTTCACGAGCACAAGCTGCAGCACAAGATCAGATGTGCCAGCAGGCAGCCAGCTTAAGGCTGGAAAATATCTTTCAATTACTAAGGGTAAGCTGCTTGTTGCTTGCCAAAAATTGTAACAATATATGACAAGAACAGAGCAAAGGTATATCATAAAAAATAATCACAGAAATACAACCTCCCCCTCTGTTATCTAGTGGAGCATTTCAAGTTGAATACTACATTGCAATATTGCTTCGGTATTTAATTTTTTTTTTCAGTCCTGAAGTCAACAAACAACATTTACAGATATGAAGTTAAAACCCTGAGACTTAAGCTAGCACAATGTTAGTTGGGATTTATGCTTTTCAAGCCTGTCCTGAGATGGTCTGCATCCAAGATTTCTATTAACCAAATGGCCAAAGTTCACAGGGGTCTTGATATTCTGAGATTCCATTTTGGTCCATCCTTGGCACTACTTGATTTTATTTCTATTTTCAGCTGAGCACAATAAGTCTGTACAGCTGATAGAGTCAGGCTACATTTATTATCAGTCTCAGTTATCAGTTCACAGCAGGGACAGCTCAGTGGTTTCTGGCTGAAACATAAGCCTTGTGTATGGGTTTTATTCTTCCTTTTTTTTCTCTCTAGCCCAAGGGAAAAATCAAACTGCTTCTCTTTCTAGCTCATTCCTCCCTAGGCCAGTTGCAGATTTTTACTCCTGATTACTGAAGGTAATGATGGATGTTAAAGGTGGCATTTCTCACAGTACAGGTTGGTGCCATGCCCATTCAGAAACTGTACAATTTCTGCCAGGGGATGGGTAATTAGCCTCCATCTCCATTAAGTGCTTGTTTGGGTTTAAATAAGAAAGTCCTCTTTTCTCAAACCATAGCATTACAAGGAGATATGGTGCCCTCTTTATTCCCAGACCTATGCTGCTCTCAGATACTGAGCAGCTGTATATTTTCTTTCTGAAATGGGCAAAGTGTTTGCTTCATTTACAAAATTGTAAAAGCCTTTGGACTGCTAGGATGGAATAGGATATACAAGTATAGAACATTGCAAAAATAACAAAGAGAGAGCACCTTTTATCTTGTCTTTAAACCCAAGGCTTCCTCATGTGCTCTGAACCTGCAAGTGCTATTGATTGGGAGATCAAGGTGGTGAGTCCGCCTGTGATTAAGCACTTTGTATTTACTGGTATCCCACCAGCTGATCAATTCTCCCTACCCTCCACACTCATTCCTGTTGCCCATTAGGGCTATTGCACTTCACAGGCTTATGTCATCATTTAAATAACAGCCAGTCCAGTCTGTGGACTGTCCTGGGTGTGTGGTGACTTTGGTAACCAGAAAGCATCACCTTAACACAGAGTAAAAATCCAATAGCATTCTCCAATAAATTTAGATCACAATTCCATTCTTGAAGCATTTTGACAAATTACTTCTGAAGACACAGACATACCCACTGGAGTCAGTCTCTGACTTTGTCCCAGTGACTGATTTCCATTATTTATCAACAGCTGTTCTTGCTCCAAGAGAAAAAAATGCAACTACACTACACCTCAATTTCAAAACAGATGATACCGAGGAAGCTGCAACTTCCAAGGTACTTGTAGGGTTTAATCCAGTATGAGGCCCGGTGTGTGTGCTTTACAAAACAGGGTTCGCTGCTCTTACAAATCTGGCAGCTGGTTGATCCAGATAATCAGAAATATCTGAGGAAAACTGACCTCTGAGTTTACTTATTCTTTACTCATTTAGGGTTTGAACAGGTTGCTGGGCATTGATTGCTTGTTTCTGAGAGACCTTCTGGTGGCCTAAGGTGTACAGCTAACAGACTCTACAGAGCTGTAAGGTGTTGCTGAATAGACCTTGACACTTTTGCTGAGCCCAGTAACCACCAGTATTGGAATTGCTGAGATGTGCACAAGGAGATGGTTTCAAGAAAAGGCTCTACAGAAGAGCAACCATAAACCTGTTTCCTCTTCCGCTGCACCTGGAGCCTGGGAAAAGTGAGTATCCTTCTGCTACCACGGGTTCTGGCATCCAGGATCACTTCAGTCAGAGAGGTAGGGATGAGCAGCAATCCCCAGCAAGGCAGCAAGCCTACCTGTTTTAGTTTAATTTATTTTATTCTGAGCCTCAAACAACAATTTTTCGCTACTCTGGAGAAGAGCCTTGTACTGGCTGCAGAGGTTTGGTCTTTTTTATATAGCAGGTTCTCACTGTTGGATCCAGACAGAGGTGAGATGTTCAGCTGAGCTCTAATCAGCATTGAAGCTCAAGGCAGTTAACGGGAGACAACTTGGCAGAAAGCAACCACTAATTCAGCAATTCTGGATCTGAAGCAACTTAGCTGGATGATACCTTGTGCTTAGTTGAACGGGCAGACTAGAGAGGTGAAAGGTGGTGAAGCTCTGTGATAACTTTGTTCTTTTGGGGACAGTAAAAAAATTGCAGTGGTTTGGTGGACTCAACTTTAAAAACACAGGATATAGGATTGGATATTTACTTTTTCCTGGGTTTGTTGTATGGGACAGACACAAACTGTTCTGAAATTTTACAGTAGAGTTCTAGGCTTTGAACTCAGTCTTTGTTTCTGACACTACTTGGTAGAAGAATTACAGCCTAAATTCAGAGGAAAATGAGGGAGTGGGTCATTCCATGGCACCCCTTTCACCTAAGTGTTTCACATACCTTCTTTGGCCACCAGTCTAATGTGTTGTGTGGGACACCTGTTAAGGCAGAAGCTACTGGATATATTTTTCTGTTTATGCAGGCTTTGTGCATACAATACTGGTAATGCCCTTCTCAATTATGTTCAAAACAAGTACTTAACATTTGTTCTACTCTGTCACACATGGTTTCTATAATCTGTTCAAAATGAGTCTCTTCCTTTTTAGTGCATCCCTTATGTCTGAGTGCTTCCAAGTCAAAGTCCAAATATTCTTCTAACATAAGTCAAGTGTCATTCATATAAAGAGCTGCTTGTCGCCTTTTGGGATATTTAAGTACTAGTCTGAAATAGATACATTTGTCTTTTAGCATAAAGACATAAAATACAAGTAGCACAGAATTTCTTTTTTTCCTTATGGAAGTGAATTTATTAAGCACTTGACCATGAACCACATGTATGTGCAGGCTGCAGGTGTTTACCCTTGGATATTTAATTTTGATGCAATGCCTAAGAAAACATGTGGCCAGGCAGGTCCCCCTAGAAAAGGGAGTGGTGAATGAATTAGTTTCTTCAAGGACTAAAAAAATATATGTTCCTGAAACCTCAGAACAGCCAGTAAAAAACTGTATGAGCACGTCTCTCCGCAAAAGGTAATTCTTGCAGCCAAGTCATGTTCTCTGTTGAACCGTAGGTAGCAGATGGCTCTCGGAATGCACATATTGGGCAGCCTGCCACAGGGCTTTATTAAGGTCTTCAGCCCTCAAAAGGACTCACATGAATTACTTTTCCCTACTCAGGTCATATAAACTGCAGTGTATGGGGCGACACATGAGGAGACTGAGCTGAAAGTTCTGGGGCCATCAGATAAATAGCAACAGCCTCTAGGAAAACAGGTGGTTGTTAGGAGTACTATGCCATCCAATTGATTCAGTGTCAAACTTCAAAAAACTGTTGAAATATCTCCATAAAAAGTTTTATTGTATTTAAATATATTGTGAAAAAGAGAAATTATTGAAGCCTTATTTTTAAAGGGTTTTGGGTTTTTTTTTAGAAAGTTGCTGTTTGAGTAATGGGGAAGCACTTTTGGAGTTTAATGGGACAATAATTTGGATATGTTAATTTGTTGGCGAACTTCAACTTACCACCAAAATGAAACCAAAAAACCTTAGAATCATCCTTGAATTCAGGTGTATGGGGTCAGACTTGATCTGCCCCACAAGCCTGACCATTTTCTTGCTGTGTAGATCAGCCTAGACAGCCTGACTCACTTGGACCATGTCTGACTCCATTTGTAGTCACTCTTTTTAATGACATCTATTTATTTCACTGGGACTTCATTTTACCTCTTAAAAATTCTGCCATTTTTTTCTGTAAAAAACTCACTGGAGATCTGACAGATCTTCACAGTTTCACTCTCCCGTTAGCAAATACTTGAAGAAAATGGTTCGTTTTTTTTCTAAATTGTGCCAGGAATAGATCGCACTTTTATGCCTCTCAGCGTCCGTGTCATAGATTAGTTCCTATTCACATTTCCATGTAGTTAAGCTTGTCTGACAGCATTTTAACTTCTTATCTTCCCCATAACTTCTGAGAAATTGCTGCAGGTCTTGCAACCTGTACCACTGCTTAGGCAAAAATCTATTTTATGAACTTCAAAATTCTTCTCTGTTTCAATCAGACCTAATAATGTTGTCTAGTGACATGGACAGCACAAATAAGGAGGGAAAAAACAAAGCAAACAAACAAACAAAAACCAACAAAAAAGGTTTCTTTTTATTGTAATATTCTTCTATTTTTATTATTATATTCTTATTATTAAGAAGCAAGGCATCAAATTTAGAAAGAAACCATGTGCTGATATGGTAGTGACTGCTTCTCTCAACCCTGGTTGTGCCACGTTGTAATGTGGAAAACTCTGCACTTCCACTGAGCAGCATTTTCTGAGAACAAGTTCTTTCATTCAGTTCTGTGCCAACAGATTAAAAGTAGTGTCTAAAACAAAATCTCCAAGAAGATGTAGTCTGATTAATTTTTTTTATGACATACAAAACCTGAGAGCTTTTAGCTAAAAACTTGAAGTTCTGCCTAAATTAAAAAAAAATCTGTCCAGACCTCTTCAAACTATTTAGGGATTGTTTTAAGCCTACATCTTAATTAAGGTATTTATGCTCTGGAAGGAACATATGGTCTTAAAACTAATGTCTGAAACATTGGAACGACGAGACAGAGGAAAATTACGTGAAAATACAATTGAAATTCTCGTGTGTTTGTTGCCTGAAGCCAACAAGCAGAAAAGGAACAGACAGTCACGTTGCAGAGTAGAGAACTCCAGTGTCTGCAGCTTGGTATAGAAATAGCAAAGGTTTTGCAATTAAAAGCAGGCATTTTTGCGAAGTTAGTACCATACAGGAGGAAATGTTGAGGGCAAAAGTAACCTCATCCTAAAGAAGGGCCTCCAAGCTCCAAGGAAAAGTATACAATGAAAGCTCGGAAATTATGATCATATTAATTCAAAATAATCAGACTTAACTTGAAGGAAAAGACAAGAAAGCTGAGAGAAAATGAAAAGGGGGCTCATACCACAAGTACTGCAAAAAGAAAAAAAAGGTGGGGACATGCACAGCTGGTAAATGCATATATTTGGGGTTTCCTGGGGTAAACATCTCCATTTTCTGCCTTAACACTGTAGCTGACTCGGGAGGGTACTTGCACAAAGAGTTCATAAAAGCTGACAAAGAAAAGTCATCTGTTGTAGTGCAGCAGAGTAGCTCAGACTGTGGATGCATTTGATCACAAAACAATACAGTTTGAGGAAGGACCCTGTTTAGCATTCCCCTGATTAAAAAGGTATGTCAAAGAAATAAACACCTAAAAATAAAGCTGATCACCCTATTGGAACTCCCCAAGCACAAAATTATGCTGATTCTAGTGGGGACTCTCCAAAAAGAACTGACAATCATGCAGAGAAGGAGAAGATAGGAAGGATCACCAGTTGCATAGGGAGGGCACATGTAATCAAATTTTGTCTGACACTCTAGATGCAGCTACAAACATCTCAACAGAATAGCTCTCCTGAAATAAATATTTACCTGTACAAATGCTGTGACCTTTCCTTCAAAACACAAAGCCTCTAAGATGGGGAGTGCGCAACTTATATTCTGTACCCTTCACTCATCACCCCGCCTGAAGGCACAGTCTGAGTGCTGGGATATTATGGTAATGCTGCTGATGAATAAGGATTAAATTTCCTTCAAACATTTTGTCTGCAATATCTTTTTGCTGGGAATAAACAGAAAGCACTATGCAAACTTGACCAAGACATATTCAACTGTTGCTGCTTTGAGAACTCTGGAGAGCATCAATCACTTGGGCAACTTCCGCCTGACTGGGTCCTCTCCAACATTGCCATCAGTCCTGGCAATCTGTACTGCCCCTCCCATGATGCAAGATTCAGGATTTCTCAAGATGCTGGTTTTGAGACCTTAATGTTTTTTAATTCAGATGTTCCAGAATTTTGTTTTACTTCTGCAAGCACTCCAGAACGTGTCTGTATAACGAGTCTGGCTCTTCTTAGGATTAAGAGAATTTATTAGGACTGAGACTGTAATTACAGCAGTGAAAGGTACTCAGGCCAGTAATAAACCAGCTTGTGCACTAAAACTCGGTGGGAACCTACAGTCTAACACTTGTTAATACAGACATTAGTTGGGAATATGGGTGATTCTGTTATGTATTTTGTTCTGTTTGGTACATGCCAGAGAATAGGATAATATGAGTGAAAATCCAATTCATAAGAACAACTTCATACTGGGAAAAAGCCTAGATGAGAAGTTTCGAATCTAGATATCCATTCTGGATGTAATAAATTGAAAACCCAGAAACCTTGAAGCTTCCAAAGGCAGCTAGATGTGGTAACTGTTAGTTGAGGGAGTGAAGTCAAGATGAGAAGCTTGTGCACGGAAATGTTATCTGCCTTTTTACCCATGGTCCCTTTCCATGCTCTTTGTCTCTCTCTTCTATTTTTATCAGTTATTTACAGTCCCATGTTCCAGCTTTTTCCAATATTTCCTTCCCTCTCCAGCATGTTCTGGCTGTAGAGGAATAAACAATGTGGGGAAAGCTTTATCAATACAGATGTGGTGCACTAGTATCTGCAGCCATGTTTTCCATTTTCTCTGTAAGAAGACAGTGCTAAAATTGTGTGGAGGGCGGCTCTATTACATCTGAAATTTGGGATCTTGTGTAAGCGGGAAACTTAAAATGAAAAACTGAAAATTAAAGTAATTAGAACTGACTTAATTTTAACTTGGAGAAGTAGTCCACCTGAATCCTTCAAGTATGGTAGAAGTCCTTGTATATACCATTAGATCTATGTCCTTCCATTGCTTTCTCAGTTTCCTGTTGCCACTGTTTTCCACGTCTCTTGTATATTTAATATCCTTTGTGGTATAAAAGTTGCTTTTACAAATATTTGCAGGCTTTGATGTTTTGTACTTGACAGATTAATAACCTCAAACTGTTTAGTGACCTTCTATCCCTTTAAAAGATCTCGTTAGATGAGATGTAACTCACACTATTGGTTGTAGGCTTGAGAATGTAGAAGAGTAAGTGCCATGGGAGGGACTGGTTTGTAGTAATTCTCTTTGAATACAAGAACCAGGTTTAAATATATTTTTTATCCAATTAAAATATTTTTTGTACTTATTTTTGTTTGTTGTTTGTTTGTGTTTGTTTGTTTGTTTGTTTGTTTGCTTCCCACGCAAGGAAATAAGACTGAGTACAGAAAATTCCGTACCTTCACTTGATATTGCAGGACAGACTCTTTGCACCCCTGTTTCTCCACATGAACATCACCATAGGACTGGATTTGGGATGTATTTGATCAACTGAGAATTCCAGAGAAGATATTTCCGTTAGTGTGGTGCTTTGAGCCTCTCTGTACCCATCTTCATTTGGGACCACATTCAGCGCTGAAGTTGAGAAAGTCCATGAGAAGTCAGAGATCCTGCCAAACGATTGCCATCCAAAGACATGCTGACCTCAGAATGTTGCTTTGGGGATGAAATACAAGCTCTAAGACAGCTTCTGAAGGTATCCCAGTGAGGAAGGTGTTATGCCAGTCGGAGCATGTGGTACAGCGCATCCCTTTGGAGTGACACCTGTGCTGGTGCTGAGGTCACAGGGTGCTGCCTGAGCTATTCACTCTTTGTCATCTAAGTCTTTTCAAAGACAAGGAGGAGTGAGAGGGCAGAAGTCCCCTAGCTAAGGACAGACATCAGAAAAGAACTTGATTCAGGCAGCTCTTCCAACTTTGGCGGCTTTTGGAGGTGCAGAGGCTGTAGCACGTCAGAAAACTCATATACATTGAATTTCTACACACTAATCCACACAGACACATCCTTTTGCTGTCTGGGGACAGGCCAGAGAGCAGTCAGTGCATCTTAGAGGCACCCTGCTGTGGTGGAAGAGGAATATAGCGTGCATTAACCTAGGCAGAATGGCTGTAGCTCTGCTCGCTCTTCAGCAGTATGACAGCAACAAGAGATTTTCGATGCATAATAGACAAGCAGAATGCAACATCTGCAAAGTCAGGCAAATTCTTCTCATTTCTGGCAAGTAGGAGGCAATCCATGCAGGGAATATACCTCTGCTTTTGCAGTTGTTTGCAAACATACACACTCAAAACACAAACAGGGTATTACTGCAAGGACCAGCTCAGGCAAAATATGGGAGCTATCATAACACTTCAGAGAACTTAATTTTTTGTCATCTACTGCCAGTTTTTAGACTTTTCCTTTGAAAAGCAAATAGCACAGGGTGTTTTGTGAAAATAGGGGCAATACTGGCAGATAAAATAATCTCTGACTTCAGTGGACGCTGCTTGAAGGCTCACCTGGTGCTCAGTGTCAGTTCTGAGACTGGTGCAGTCTGGAACAGAACAGGTTTAAGAAAGATGTGAAGACAGCCCTCGAATATCTGAAAAGTCTGCTGCAAACAGGAAGAGAATAAATTGTCATCAAGATCTGCCAGGGAAAGGGTGAAGAATAATGGATTTAAGTCGCAGCAGAAAGAGTAACAAAGTGGCTGCTGGGGGGGCTGCGGGACCGTCACTGCTGTGGGTGCGTGGGAGCAGCATCAGCACATGTTCCCCAGTAGCTATGGGACATTCCTCTGCAGAGTGAGAGTGGGAACCTCACAAAGACCCCTTCCTACTCCTGGCTTCAATTTCACTGGCTAGGTGTGAAACACAGAGCCTGAATTGGGTTGCAAACTTCTTTTGAAATACGTACACATGTAAGAATTTTGTTATTCATAGGTGGCGATGAAGAGTGAGGATAAAACATGGAGTTTTCCTTGAGATGTCAGTAATGAACCAAGTGTCAAATTGCATAAAGAAGCTTTGTTTAGGACAGCACTTAAGTAATATTTTCTTTTATAATGCTAATGGTATTAAATTGTTTTATGTGTGTTTTAGTTTAAAATAACACTCTCAGAACTCAGAGTCCCCAGACAGTTCCTCTGCTGGGACTGAACATGGCATTCAACTTAATGCATAAAGTCCAGTCACTATCTTATGAGAGGAGTTTGAAAGTATTCCCTGGTATCTCTAACTCTACCCAACCTCAGGCACACTCCAGTGTTTGACATATAATTAGGCTTTTATGATGGCAGTAAATATTATACAGAATTAACCTGTTGCTCTGAGCAACAACTGTGTTTCTATATATTCCTCTCTGTCGTGGTTTGGTTGTAATACAGCCAAAGCTGTTACATCAGACTTACGGTATCAGAGCTGAGGATGTTCTAGGGATGAAGGAAGCATGGTAGGGTGGTTGGGAGCATCTCTAAGCTTAGGATGGCTGCACCCCTGCAGGAACAGTGATAGCCCAAGCAGGAGCCTTCCTCAGCCACCAAGTTTCTCCGAGGAGGGGAGCCAGACCCTGCTCTGACAAAAGCCAGACGGCAGGACACTGAGGGGGCCACGTTCCTGGCCAAGGACATTGGCCATATTGCAAACATGAATCCTGAGCTAGCAGAACAATACACATATAGTCCATGTTCTTCACTTTTTTAAGATTTCTGTGCCTGCTAAATATCTGTTGCTATTCATTTTCTGAGTTAGTATTATATATTGCTGTAAAATAATTCAGGTCAGGCATTATTCCTAAAGATCACCTTTTAACAAAACACGGGGGTGTTTATATTAAAAGACATAGAAAAAACTTTGAAAGGTAAAGATAGATGTTTGGGATAGCAAAAGCGTATTGTTTTGTGCCAGAAGGTCAGCTGTGGGGTTGTTAATTTGGAACAAAAGCCCAGTACAGTATGGGAGTGAGGAAACGCAGATTTATGGCATTAAGTATGGGCTTTGTGTCCTGAAAAGGTTTTGTAACTTGTACAAGAAAGATTCTCTTTAAGAAAATATCTGATCTGGGAAGACAGAGAAAAAAAATTCCACTGTTATTGTGAGTTTATACACATGAATTAAGCTAAGCATATACTTAAAGTTTTTTCTCCGTCAGTACTCCTGGCCTTTTGATTTCTGTGAAGTGTATGTAAAGATGTAAAGGCAAAGAGAAAAAAAAACCTCCTCCAAAAAAGAATCTGTTATCATTTATACCAATTAATGATGGACTCCAATTAGGTCCATTAAGCCCTGATATAACTGAAGTCAAGGTAGCATTACACTGGGATTAATTTGGTTTAATTGTCCTAGAGAAAAAGTTTCTGAGTATGTGATTCATAATCAGCACCTGACTGCATAAATATCTTTCCTTTTACTAAAGAATAGTAAGTATTTTGATCCCATTTATGGTGTCTTATTTTGTAGACTCTCTCTATTACAGTTGTTCAATAAGGCATAATATTGATTAATTTCATTTTATGTATTTGTTATATATTTATGAGATTTTTTTAATGGGTTTATTTCACATTGAGTGGAATCTCCCATATACGTGTTTTTTCATGTTGTACATGAAGTGCATCTTCACTATCCGTTATCAGAGTGCAGCAAGAGTACCAAGGCACTAGGATAGCAGAAGAAAAGGAGTTGAGAGCAGAAATGGTTACATTTTGGGAGAGTATGTGCAGAGTTAGGAAACTCCACTGCATCATGTTTCCTTAGAAAAAGAATAGTTATGTTGCAAGAACATGTTTTCTCAGATCACAGATTAAAATACTTGGTTCAGACTAAGCAGTATTAAGTTATGCCCCTTGTGTTGATAGATTGCATAGAAATCATGTCGTTCAAGACTTCTGTTCACATCCTGTGGATGTATTTTTCCTAATTATTTAGTGGGCTGCTAATTTCTCATGTTTTATTCAGCTAGTTGTTTCGCTGGCCTTGTCTGGATGTGATTTTTGCAAGATTGCATTGACTCTCCCAGTCTGGGGCTCGACAGCCCCTAACTTGCCCTGTCTATGCCCAAATTTCCCTGCACACAGCCTCTTTGAGGGCTTTGACTCCTAGCCCAGGACTTGCCCAACAGCCTGACTGCTCTGGGCAGGCAGCAGAGGTGTGACAGCTCTGGCTGTGTCCATGGCTCTTGTGCAGACCACCAAAGGAGCACGCACAGGCGGCGCTTGGGCCGCGCTGGCCCCACGGCGCACGTGCTGAAATGGGGCTCTGTGCATGCACTCAAAATCTCCCGGGCTCCGTGAGCTCTGGACTTATTGGAACATGTGCTGCGGGCCTGACTTTTCTCACAGACAGGTTATCTGTATTTCATGTGTGCAGTTGCTCTGAGGTATCCCAGATGCATCAATTTCCCCGCATTTGCATTATCTGGGCAGAAATCCTGGACAGAAATATGGGAACCCTGCCTTTAAAATGAGCAGCACTAGGGAAAGAGGAAATGAGTATGACAGTACATTAACATGCAGTATATTTACACTAAATTGGCTGTTGTAATCTGGGTTGAAGTCATTATTCCTGTACTGGCTGGGCATCACTTTATGCATTATAATGTTATTTTAATTCTGCAGGTTATATTAGCTTGCTTTTTTTTTCTCCACTTTCCAGCTGTGAGATGTGTTACAATTGGATTTTCATGCCATTCCCAGCTTTCCACCCCTCTAAAGTAAGAGATTATTGAACATATGCCCCCTTTCCAATTTCTAGGTGCCAACACCATGCAAGGCGAAAGACAGCATAAACAGGAAACATAATTTGTACTTCCTTATTAATACTGTATCTCTGCTATCATTTGTCACCTCCTTTGTTACTGTAAGTGCTGTGCAGAATCTCATTAGTGGTCATGCTTTCTGGTTTCTGTTCTCTGTTTTAAATCTGTTTCTCATTTCCTGGCTGTTAGTTTTTGCTTGAGGCTTGTTTTAATTTATGGTATTGTCATTCTGACTCCTATTTGTGGTGTGAGATGATGGTCTGTGTGCATTTCTAACAGTTCTTGTAGCTTTTCACATTCATGTAATTCTTTTTTTCAAGTACTCCCAAGTTCATGTTATTTTGCATAATGTCATTGCTGTCTGGATAAAAATTATTGCACTTTAAGCATCAGTAAAGACGATTATCATCTGATTTAGAGTATTCCGAAGTTTGCATTTTAGACGGAAATTTTTGACACTGGGCTTTTTTCATGCTGGCAAATGAGCAATTAAACAGCTGCACAGATGTTACTGAGGGTCTTTCAAGAACATTTCATTGCAATCTGCAGGGCAGTGCTTTTGCACAGTGAGAAATCAGAACATTCAGGATCAGCTGGGACAAAGGAAATAAAGGCTCTTCTCTATGGCATCAAGAAATAGAATGCTTGCCATAAAGTAAGAGAAATTATTTTAATAAATTGGCCCGAACCTTCTTTTTGTCTCTTGTTATGATAATTTAGTAGCGGCCACCTTCCTTTTAAAAAGGAGAACTGTATATGAGGGCTGTCAATCTCTAATATTAAGTAATCATAAATTCCTCTTCCCAAGCACAGAAGTGTCTTGCAGCCATGAGGTCTTATGAAATATTGAGAGGGGGAAGAAGTATTTCTTATTTGACTTCCCTGCTTTTGGGATTTATATGCACATGATCATATTTTATTCCATAATCACGTGGGATGAACATGTACTCCAGTTTAACGATGTGAATACACATTTTAAAAGCTCTGGATGTAAAAAGGGTCCAATATTTGTAAGACTTCAGTAATTTGGTGATGTTGACAGGTCTGATTTTTTTTTATTTCTTCATAGATTTGAGAAAATTGTGTTTCTGCCCTGGTTTATAGAGTGATGTTCATGAATTTAGTTTTTTCTAGCACATGTCCACTTACCTTGGTTGTTTTCTTAGGCAACACAAAAGCTGTCAGAATTTACATCCCAGATGTATTTCCAGAGAAGAGTGTCTCAAATCAGCCACTTCAGGCAACAATTTTGAGGGCATTACAGGTAAAATCCAAAACTTGTCTCATGAGCGACCTGAAGAGATGCAGATTGGAAAAAGTGCTCTCTAAGGTTGATGTCTGAGATCATGCAACAATATACATATTTAAGTAAAGTTGATATGACCTTAGCTTTGATGATGTTAGATGAGGTAATATTAGGTTTGATGAGTTCTTCTGAACATTGAGCTATTTTTACTTGGGCCTTTAAGCACTCTTGCTGAGAAATATGGCTTCACTTGATTGGTCCAGGAAGCAGATAGTTTTTCAGGCGTTTATTTGGCAGTGTGAGCATGAATAGGAGAATCTTGCACTGATTTTGAACATGATAAATCATTTTAGGCTTTATATGCTTATTAAATATTTCCTCCATGTTGATGTTCTTTCTTATTTTTCCTAATTTTTTCTCAGGACCAATATCTTCCAACTTAAGGAACTAATCCACTGTTTATCCACTTTGTTCTGAACTTCCATTCGTTTCACTGGAGCCTAAAATCTGAACAAAATTATTTTCTCCTTTACCCAGTCTGAGGCAAACATTCCCCCTGAGGCCAGGGGGAATACAGGAGGTGTTCCCCCTAATCTCTCCACTTTCAGGGCAGAAACTTGAACCTGGCAATCAGAAGTTACCAACGGGGAAGCCACCAATGGAAAAGCTTCCAGAAATTTTAATATGAGCCGATGAAATTATGTAACCAACAATCTTCTCAGAAAAGGAGGATGTTGTGTGGTCCTATGTGTGTTTGGGGGGTTTTTTTCCCCTGGAATTTGCTCCCTTGTCTTTTTCACAAAAGAAGCAAATAAAAATCTTAAGACAGAATGCCAGCATGGGAAGTATCATCCTGATTGTTTAAAAATTGATGGTTGTAAACAGCTGGCAAACTTATGCAATGAGCAATGTCTGGTTTCCTTGGTAATAGTGGAAGAAACTGTTCAGTAGATAACCATGCATTTTTCTATTTTACTTGAGCTGATGAAGATGCTGGGTGCAATTGTGGTGTCCCTGACACCAGTGGAAGTTTGATCCTGAAGGGTGGTTCCATTCTCTATTGAGATGAGTTACTACTTCATACATGAATGCTGGGTTTAGAAACTGCTGTGACTAATTAAAAACTCTGTGTCAGAGGTATCTAAGGAGACAGTCACAGCTGAACAGTGAACAAGTGTCAACTTGTTAGAACCAAAAATCTAAATATTTTAGATCAAGCAAGCCTAGGCTGCATTGACAGATCATTGTAGCTAGGCAGCTCCTCAAACAAAACCTGACAGTTTCAATTTTGTTAACAAACGATTTCACACCAAAGTAATCCGAAAAACATTGAGAACTCAGCCTTGTTTTGATTTCAGTGGTCACTGACTCTGGGCATTTCACACACTCAGGCCAACACAATCCACTTAAATAATCCTTTATTTGCATTATTCAATAATTTCGTAAATGAGGATGAGACAGAGCAATATTACAACTTATGAAACCTGTGGTAATAGAGGTGCAAAGGCGTGAAGTTATTTAATTAAAAAGGGGGAAAAAGTGGGACTCCATTGCTGACACTCTCTCTTTGGACTTGCACAGCTAAGAAAATTTGCAGCATGAGATGGCAGAGCATAGTGAAAGCTGCTGATGGGAAATCCTGGAAGCCTTCAATGCTGGAGTTGTCTGTAAAGTTACTTGGACAGTCTGACAGCAGGCACTCAGCACAGAAAGGACAGATTTATTCCAAGAGTCATGAAAGGGTTCTTAGGGAATTACAGAGTTACTGACCAAAGAAATATTCAGTTCATATGTGCTCTTCAGAGGGTTGTTTCTTCTCCTGTCTTGAAATGTTTTATTGCAGGTATCTGGCAATTCTGTTGTAATGACAGTGATACAGTGCCAAAGCAAAAAAATGCATTAAAAGAATGACAGCCTAAAAAACTTGAGTAGGACCATGAGCTAAAAAGCGGTTAGAAAGGAAGAAATAATACCAAGAAAGATTATTTTCAAAGTCCATTAAAAATTCTGATATTAAACTATCGGCAAGAGAATTCAGATTCATTTCTGCTGTGGGTACTCTCAAAGAACAGAGTCTGACCTCTCCTTTTATTATTATTATTTTTTTGGAACTACTGAGCATTTGCTTCTCCTGCTGACTTTAAATAGAAGCCTTGGGGACTCCATGCTGTTAAGAATGAGGCCTGTGATCATTAGCTGAAGGACCTGATCATAAAAGGGATTCTTATCTGAGTCCTAGGGCCTCTTTGCATGGGGCTTTTCTTGGAAGAGAAAGGAAATAGATGAGAAAAGAGACAGTCCAGATGCTAAATTTTTACTAGTTCATCAGTCTCTGACTAGACCTCATGGTTTCCATGACCATCATTCTGATCTCTTCTTTCCAGCCTTTCTCTTATCTCCACCACCTGAAACACATTCTGTATCTGACTTTTTGTTCTCTTCCTCACTTTCTTGTCTTTCTTACCAGTCTTTTCCCATGCATTTCACCTACCATTTCTCTGATAATTATTCTGCTGCTTCCCTATCCATTTCTGCCCCTCTGCCAAGATTAAAAGAGGGGGGAAATGCCTAGCAAAACCTCAGATACCCTGGGAACTGCAATTATATTTGCTGCCATTCATTGCCAGCTGTTCTGGACAAAAGGATGGGCAGAATCGATCAGGTTAACATGGATTGGAGTCCTGCTGGAGAGGCAGGAGCTAGTGTTTGCATCTTGCCTAGCCCAAAGAGAGTCACAGACGTGGTTGGTTGTTCATTAGGTGCTATCACAACAACCATAACTAATACCATGGTGAATCAGTTGACCATAATTTTTTGGCTTCTGTAGCTTGCAAAGATGAGTGCATTCAAAATTCACAAAATGAATTATTAAATTGGTCTGTGATTACTTTGAATTTGTAATTTCCTTCTAAGACATGAAGATTTAAATAATCCATTTAGTCATCGTTGTTCCATATTAATTCAGTGTTTGGTTAGACTCTGGGCAGGCTACCATGTTAGGGTCATTTTAACTCCTGTTTTCATTAACCATTATTATATCTGCTCCTGAAGTGTATGCAAATGAAGGGTAGTATGAATTTGTCAGAATTATTGTAACTTCATTCAATATGTCAGGCATAGCGGGCTCCTCTCTAGTTCATTGTTTTGGAAAGGCTTTTCTGCATTTGTCTCTTTAATTTCATTTTGCATGCAGGGCTGGTGGTTTCTGCAGTACAGCCCATGTTTCCCATGAGGTTTTGTTTGCTTGTGGAACTACCCCTGATTATAACACCACACTTCAGGCCTGCCTGGGTATTCCTTTGTGTCGTTGTGCACTACTCCTGCATATACCCTACATCCCTACTTCCCTGCAAGAAAATAGCGGTATTTATTATGACAATAACTAAAATTCACTGTGCAAGCTGAGGGGCAGAAAATGTTCTCTCTCTCCAGAGAATGCCAGTCTGCACAGAGAGCAGAGTTGATATAGAATCAAGAAAATCTCAATGGACTGGTTTTTTATTCCTTTTTACATAAATACATGATAAAGAGAAATACTAATTAGGGCAACACAGTTGTTCCTTGTAGCTACATAAAAATACTAGAAATAATTAAACAGCATTTTGTGTTTTATTGTACACACAGAAATTTTTATCTGGCTACTGATTAATAGGCTACAGAGAGGCTGATGATAGCACAAAGACACTTGATGACTGTGATGTTAGTTTATGTGCTTCCTGCTGCTCTTCCTCACTTCTGGGTTGATTGAATAGAAGAAAAACAATGGATTTTACCCTGGTTATAGTGTTGCTGGTACTTTTCCACGTCCTTCCCTCTCCCCAGCTTCTGACAAAAATTGGTAAGGCAACGCTAAGGCAAAGAGGTCACTATGGTGGAAGAAATGTCAATGCACCTGACTTCTCATTGACAGACCTCGAATGCTCTATTTTTCTTTCAGGTTTTTACAATCATTAACTTCACTGATGTTTCTCCTAATTTCTTTGTACAGATATACATTAAAGTAGAGTGATACATTCCTCCATATGCTTGCCCCAAAACATTGGGAAAGAGAAGTAAAAAACCCTAATCCATAAGCTTTTGATAGAAAAGGAGAACGGGCAGATGAGTTGGAAGAAAGCTATCAAAGCAGCAGGGAATGCAGCAGGGAAAGCAGGCAAGAACACCTTTGCTGTCTGGGCATTTCATTCATTTCCTGGCCTGTGCTGTGATGGAGGATTGCTGCTGCCTGGGCAGGCAGGCACTGTACCTGAGTGCAGCAAGGGAAGAGGGGATCTTCCCTCTATCCACAGTCTCTTCAGGGATCCAAATCCTATCACGACTCTTCTGGTACACTTCAGAAAAAAGCTGGCTTTTTTTTTTCCCCTCAAGATTATTTAAAATTTCTACTGTGTGGGTTGACGAACCTTCACATAAATTATATAGCAAGTGACTTACAGTTGCTATTACTAAAATTAAGAGACCCAAACAAGCTTGTTCATTTTTCTTTAAGATATCCAAGTTTTAAACAATCAATGTTTTATGAGCCCATAATGGACCAGGTCAAAAAAGCTTTATGCACTCCACAAAATCGAAGGGATTCTACTGCAGTCTTCCATTAAGGTTGTGTTTTCCTACTGTTTCTACCTTCACAGTGTCATGCATTAAGAAAAGAGTTTTCCATAAGTAGGAACTATTACCTTCTGAAGTGCAATATGGTTGAAAGTTGTATCATCCAGTCTGAAAATGTTCATGTAAGAAACTGCATTTTGAAACAAATCTGAAGTCTACATTTCTTGTTGTTCAATTTGCTTATTATCAGTATCTTAGTTGGTCTAATAGAGATTCACTCTCAATCTCACAGGATACCAGACTGAAGTGTGATGGGGGTTTTTTTTGTTTGGTTTCTTTTTTTGTCAGTAGAGGGTATAGATTTCTTCATCTAAGAATGAAGCAAATAGCAAGTGTACACTATTGTCTCTTTCTACAATAGTTCACATACATCTTTTAGCTTGACTGATAATGAGTTTAAATGAAGAGTTTAAAATACCTGAAGAATAGACTTTCAGCTTTTAGTGAAATTCAGTGATTTTTGGTTTTCTGCCTCTGAAAAGTGTTCCTCTCATACTCCCAGTATGATTTGAATGGCAGATTTTATTTTTTTCCTAGAAGGAAAAGCAACAACACAAATACAAAAAGCTTCCCCAACAAAATTGCTGCCAGTTAATCTTATTCCAACCATCCCATTTCCAAGCTTCCTACGGGCTAAAAGGAAGGAAAAAATGGGTCTTGAAATGCAGATAAATGTTACCAAATGGAGGCTGTTCCAGAGCAAAACAGAATTAATTTCACCTAACTTTGGGCACGTAGAAATGCTTTGGGTGTGCTCTCACTGCAGCAAAGGAAGAAGAGCATCTCCTGGACAATGCACCAGAGCAGTGCAGGAGCAGCTTTTCCTGAGGGCTCGGAGTGATGCCTTTGAGAACGGGGAGGAGGTTTTGGACTAGCCTGAGCCCAGCACAGAACTCATTTGCTGCTGGGTGCTGCTGGAAACTTCCAGCTGTGCTTCATCTGGTGGCACTGCCAGTGGCTGCTCCACAAGGCCAACCAAAGGTGACCAAAGTTTCTCAAGGGCCTCCCTAACACTGTGCTAATGTGGGGTGGTTTCCCCCATATCCATTTTAAAATATTCCTAGGAATGTGTCTTGACGTCAAAGTTTTAGATACTTAAAATTAGGTATAAAATGAATCTCTGAAGTATGAAATGAGTTCTCAAATATCATTGATTCTGAAGAAGTTCATGTCTGTGCGAGCATGTCTCGAACCTAAAGAGCTCCAGAAATACCTCCTTCTCCCCCTCTAAATTTCAGAACCAAATGGATTGCAGATTGCTAAGTGAATAGCAAAGGGCCACATCCAGCAGCCAAATCAACTGCCCCAAATGTTAACTGAGCCCTGCAATGAGCTGCAAAGTTATTGGTTCTGTCCTCAGGCACAGCGACCTGCATAGAGAGGGAGAGCAGAGCCTCTGATTCTCACTGAGGGCACAATTCCTGAAAGAAGCCTTGGGGAAGTTTTCATCCTCTCTGAGTTTAAAAATAAAGAAATACAATACAATAACTGGTGAACAAGACTCAGTGTTCAAAGTTCAGCCCTCACTGTGTATACCTGCAGTTTTCAGAATAGCACAGGATCTAATTCTTCTTCTTTTGTGTGATAAGTAGCAAGGTTATTTCAATTTTATCATTCTCATTGTGGCTTTTTGATTTTGCTGTATTCCCTGACTGAATATGAGACATAAAAATTACTTCTTCTAAATATTATCAAGATGAATTGTCTGTCTCACCAACAGGTGAGGTGAGGTATTTATGCTAAAGGTTCTCTTTGCAACCTTTCTCCTCTAAGAAAACCTAGTCTGAAAGGTGGAAAAGCTCTATCATGTGTTTTGTATAGGTTTTGCTTCACCTTCTTTGTTCTTTTCAGTTTTTTTTCCTCTCTCCATTTCTCTTCTTTCCAGTGCTGCAACATTTTTAATGCACCCAAAACAGAAAAACTTCTCAAGCCAAGAAATACACTTAATGCAAAAAGCAAAACAAAATAGTGAAGGAAAGTGTTCCAAAAATTAACCTGCCCTGTGCTGCTTAGTAACTGGAAGTTTAGAGAGTGAAGCCATAGTTTAAGTATTTGGAGCAAATTTAAGATCCTAATTCCTGAATTATAAACCCCCTGTATTTTAAATACAGTGGATACAAAGAAGCCTGTGGGACCATATATAAAACTAAAGCAAATCATGAATTTTGCAGAATCAAGATATAAGCCTTTTCTTTAACCTGTATCAATCCCCAAGTCTGAGGATTCATTGCCCTCTCTTGTATTCACACTCAGTCGCTTTTAATATCATGTTAAAGGTGAAGCATTTGATATTTACAGACTCAACAGAGAATTTGTCCCCATCCTTTTTTCAGTTGCACTTAACTTTCTTGATGCTCACTGTACACACTGAAATCATGCCTGCAAAGTCTTAGAAAAGCTATTTTGACAGTTTTCCTAATAGGCTCTAATTTGAAAATGTGGGTTGGTCGTGGAGAATAAGCTCTAGAAACTAAAACAGGGCTTGATGAGCACCTGTAACTGAAACTCAGCTGATTCAGTGTTTCAATTGTGAGGATTAGACTTAAACCTACATCTTCTCACTTTCCATGTCAAGTTCTGTTAAAGTCAATTCTGTGCCTGTCCTACTTGCTGACTAAATGCTTATAACCTTAAACATAGTGATCATGCTTGCACACAAGCCACCCTCTTTCTTTTATCTCAAAGTGACATTCATCCAAAGTATTTTAAAATCCAATTTGAGGAACACTGAGGTTTTTCAGATCACATATTAAACACTGCAAGGATCTGGTTGTTCACCTTCAAAGACGAATATGCAGTGAGGTCTGCTTGAGAGAAACTGTTCAGAGGTAGCCTGAGAGAAAAAAATGCCTTCTGCTTGTTCTTTTTAGGAAAAAGGCAAAAGTAAGAGATTCCCAAGGTTGTTTCCTGTGAGAAAGGAAGAGAATCCTTCAAATCTGCTTCCTCTCTTGGTTTTCCCTCTATAAGAATTTGTTTTACTTTTGTGAGTATGTTCCTACAAATCAGTCTGTTCTTTCTAACATAAGCTGGGAGTGTGAATTAAATCCCAGACTTTCACAAAAACTTTATTCACTGTTAAAAGTTCAACATTTTCTCACAGATTTTTTTCCTATCTTTTTAGTAAAGGCCTTTTTCCTTGTTCAAACGTCCACTGGAACTTTGAGTGTGTCTCTTTTCAGGCAATGAATGTCCACAAATCAGCAATAACTGATTTTATATTTCTTGAAAATTTGCATGCCGTGCAATGTTCTTTCTATATGGAATTTTCCACTGTAGCACAAATGAAGATTTGCTTTGTGGGGTGTCTTTCTGTCACTACTGCTTCTGCCAGTTATCGTGCAGATTTATTAAAACTGTGGGTTTCTGAAAATCTTTACTTTCCTGATGCCTGGAATTTCTCTGATGTCAGAATCACTGCAGCAGCTGCAAACTGTGTGAGCTTCCAAAGCCACCTTCCTCTTTAGTGCATTGGCTCTGACAGATTTGGACCCCAAGGAGGTGAAATTTTCCATGCTACTAGAAGGCAGTAAGATAACAACTTGGGGGTTTTATGTGGACACAAAAAAGTTTTTGTAGAACTGGTATATACAAATTTTTTTTTATGAGGAACAAAATTTTGTGACTCCAGTGGTGACTAAAGAGAAACTGTTAAAGCAAATATGCCGCCAGTTCAATCTTCTTTGACCCGTATTACTAAGCAATATCACTGAATATTAATTTTGAACAGTAGCACTAACTGCCTTGCTGCATCCATGCCGGGATTATTTTTAGATCGATGAGAGATGGATTGAATTAGAGAAACTGGATCTAGAATGGACTTTAATAAGCAAAAATGTTGGTGGGTTTAGCCAGGATTTTGGTTTGGACTGTTAGAGAGAAAGGACATTTGTGATCCTGTTATTAAGGTCCTGCTTTACTTTCCCAGATGCTGAAGAAGCTGCATTTGGAGCCAAAACCAGCTCAGTGCCCTGGAGCAGTTGCTGCTGGGGTCCTGGGTCTGCCTTCACTCATTATCCCAAGGGGCTCATGAGAGGTCCGTGGCACTCAAGACTACCCAAGCAAATGTTGTTTTGCTCCAACTTTACTTTCTCTTATACAGGGAATGGGTCACTCCTCGGAGGAAGGCAGGCCCATGGAAGTCTGCAGTTCTTTGTTCCCCAGGATTCTGTGACCCAACAAACTCTTTGCACAGCACGCGGTGCTAGCAGCCTGGGTCAGTGTAATATCACGGTTCAGGGGCAGCAAGCCTTCAGGGGTGAGGCAAGGAAACTGTGACCCAGGGATCACCGAGCAAAAACCAGCTTTGAAGACTTCTTCTCAGTGTTCAGAAACAGAAGATACTTCAGAAGCAATGAAAAAATGCACCACTGGAAAAAAAATCACATGAAACCTGAAACATAAAAGCTCATTTTAAAAAGCTTTTTGTATTTTACAGAACAATTTGCATTAAAATACCTCCTCTTAAAAAAAAAAAGTTATTTGGTTATTTTTAACTTGCTTTTCAATCTGTTATTTTCAGTCTCTTTTATTCTGGTGATCTCAGCAAATAAGCATTCACTGTGCTCCATCCATTCCTTTTTTTTCAGTTTTTTCTACTTATCCCGTCAGATTAACTAGTGGAATGGAGAATATAAATATCCCCTGACTACTTCACTACCAGGTTAATTCAAAGTCCTCCCAACTGCTAGAAAAGTTATTGCAGAACTGTTCAGCTTTTGGGTAGTCAGCAATGAAAATGAATTCCCCCCCCTGCCTCGCAGCGTTACAAGCCAAACCTGTACAATTCAGGGGTTTTCTCTGGATGAGTTGCTAAGAGATTTCTCCCTTATGAATCAGGTTTTACTTGGACTTTTATAATTGCCAGTGATTTGAGTTCTCTCCCCTACAGCTTCTTCTGTGAAGACTAATCAATAGAGAGAAATGATTAATTCGTAGCACATTAGTTATTCTTGAGGTTTATTCTTGCTTACACATCTGCATGCTGGAGATGATTACAAGACAGACACAGTAAAATCTTTAAATGTAATGAAGCACCAGAATTTCATTTAAGCTGGTTACATAGCAAAAATGCAGGTTTTAAAGGCCTTAATATCTCAGTTTGGTTTGTAACATTAAAAATAGCTATATCACATTCTCTTCCTTTGGTTCACGATCCGGTCTGTTGCTAAGAAACCCTTCCTCAGGTGGCTTTGAACTTCCTCAGCATTTTCATCTGTAGCTATACTACCTTGTCAAGCCACAGGATCCTGCTGCTGTCTTGCTGGAATTTACATTCCTTGCTGAAAGTAGTGAAGCCATTGTGCGGATGAGCAGCTAATTCATTGGTGTGTCAAAGCATCACACTTCCCCCTTCAATATTTCTTGTCTCGTGGTCTTTAAATGTATCATTTAAGGTTCTATGTAGTGAAAAAGTGTGCACAAGACAGAGCTAGTTATGAAATACTCTGATCTGTTCTGGACCCTCCCTTCCTGTGGCTTGGGCCTGTGCCATAAACAAATGAGCCTCTTCTCATCCCCAACCATGTGCCTTCCACAGGGCTGTCGGAGACTCCAACTCGACAGTCTATTTTCTTGCTGTAAATCAAACTGTTTGGAGGGGTTTTTTCTTTCCTCTTGTTCATGTTTTATTATAAAGCACGTTTCAGGATAGTGGCAGCAACACAAAGAGCAGCCAGACTGTCGGAGGGAATGGTTTCTTTTAAATGTCGTTTCACAGAATTTGAGTGCACTGCGTTCAGACTGGTAGCTGTTGATTGACAGCCTCAGAAATAGGTTATGCTGAACACTGAGTTCTTAACTGCACATGGAGTACTGTATAAAAGTAATCTATATACACATCCATATGCATTTAGGTGAATGCATACTACGTTTATTTATTCAGAAAGCATGTTCATTGTGTGTGTAGTGCCATCATTGCTTTAATCATCGCTTTTTTATCAGCTTTAACATCTGATAAACATTGTAAAGCTCAGCACATATTGAACTAGGAATAACTCTGAGGGAATATTTATGAATTGTCAAGTTGGAGTTTGTTTTTCAAATTAGTGAACTTCAAATCAATTCCAAAAGAAAGCAGACATGAAGGAAAAGCTCTCCACTAGGAAAAATTAAGTCAGCCAGGAACTGGATGATAAATTCGTAGGAAAAATATATCTGACCATTATACTATGAAGTTGCCTTATTAACTGTGTTTGTGTTCTGAGATTTTCCTTTTTCCTTCTCCATTGTCCCAGTAGATGTCTTTTCATCTAGTATTTTATACATTAATATGGATGTATGTTCATATTGCCATATTTCTGACAGAATCATATGCTCATCTAAACCTATTTGCATCCGAGGATTAGTATTTGTATAGTTTGTATTTGTTAATATTGGGTCATACTCTCAACAGGTGGAAAATGCCATATCTTCTTTGACTTCAAGAGAACTGTGCCAGGTGATGATTTTTTTTCCATTGCTTGATTTCACCTGGGTTTTGACTACTTCCAAAAAACATACCAATCTGTGAATGTGGTTTTCAAAAGTACAAACAAAGAAATCAATATTTTTTTTAAATGTAGATTTCTGAACATGCCAAAGAAATCTCTGAACTGTAAGCCCTAATATTCTCTGCTCCTGAAAACTCTAAGTTATACAACTTTGTTGTGCAGCATGACAGTTCTTTGTCTGAAAGGTTAAGGCAGGCTTTAAAATGTGCTTAGCCTGCCATATTGTGTTTTTATTTTCAGAGAGCTAGTGTGGATAAAGAAAAGAAAGCAAAGTGTAGAACAAAGTTAGCTTGGATTTCCTGTGACCTTGGGGTGTTTGGTGAAAATGTCTATGGTTTAGAAACTGAATAACAGACAAATAATTTGGGGTTGATCTAATAGCTATAATTAATACTAGAAAAAGGTCAAAACTTTATGAAATTTAGACATGAAAGTCTCACTTTCTTAATTTGCAAAAAAAAAACCAGCTTCCAAAGGTAATTCAGTATCTACAAACATTCAAATTAAAAGATGGCTGAAGTTTTAAAACTGAGCTTTCGTCTTCTCTGAATAGCTAAATTATATTGTTTAAAGGATGGAAAAATCGCTTAATCTGAGCACTAGGTTGGGGCATTGACTTTGGCCTGAAAAACTATATCTGAAACCAAACTTTGCAAGAGATTTCTGGATATTGTGGCTCAGCTAATTATTTAGACTTCTGTCACGAAAGTTAAATCTAAATGAATGATGTCCCAAATCTTTTGAGAGCAAGAAAAAGATGGAAGTGGAGCAGAATCTGACTCAGCTTTTTGCATTTTCTCTACCAATCAAGAATTTTGATAGAGTCAACAGTTCCTCTGTTGCATTCTATAGAGGTTTTCTATTAAAAGAAAAACATTTAGCAAATACTTTTCTTCTTTAGCAGGGAGGAAATGTTTTACCGTACTCTCCAGCTATTGCTTCTTTTTTGCTGAAGTATGTGTTAACATTATACTCTGCTTGATTATCTATTCACCATTTCTCAATAGGATTTTCTATCTAAGACACAAATGCAGTTGAGGCAGGAACACACATCAGGAGATGACCTGGTCCAGCTTCCTGCTCAGGGAAGGGTCAGCCAGAGCAGGTTGCTCGGGGTCATGTCCAGTCAAGTTCTGAATATCTTCAGAGATGGAGACTCCACAGCCTTTCTGGGCAACCTTTACCGGTGTTTGAGCACCCTTGAGTTGTGTCTGGCTGAGATGGAGTGAATTTTTCCATCGCAGCCCTCCCAGTGCTGGGCTTTGCTTTGGCAGCCAGAAAGGTGTTGAGAACCCACCAGTGTTTTGGTACTGCTGGGCAGTGCTCCCTCAGCTCCAAGGCAATCAGACATCCCCTGCTGGTGGGAAGTAGAGAATGAACCTTTTGCTTGCCTTTGCCCCCACATGTGGCCTTTGCTTTTACTCCATTTAACTGCCTTTCTCTTGACTGACAAGTTCTTTTTCATCTGATTGTCTTCCCCCTATCCTGCTGAGGAGGGGAATGATAGAGTGAATTGGTGGGCATCTGACATCCTGCCAAGGTCAACCCATTACACACCCTTTCTGTAAAAGTGTTTTATTTAGTTTCCTGTATTTCAATTTGTTCCAACTGCCTCTTCTCGGGGCAGCTTAGTGACAGGACAGGATTCTGGCTCCATGTTCTTTACACCGTGCATCAGTTATTTATACACATTGATAAGATTCCCCTGAGCCTTCTCTGCTCCAGACTGGAGAGTCCCAGCTCTGTCTAAATTCATTCTGACTCCTCCCAGTCACCTTCTTGACTTTCATATGTTTAGAAATGGTTTCCAGGATTGTTTGCCCCACCACCTCCCCAGGAAGTGAGGTGAGTGTGACCAGCCTGTAGTGCTCTGGATGCTCCATCTGGTTCTTCTTGAAAATAGGGGTGACATTTCCTTTTGCCTGGTCCTCAGGAACTTCCATCAGTTGCCACAGCATTTCACAGATGATTGGCAGGGGTCTCACAGTGACATGGACCAGCTCCCTCAGCAGTCATGGGGTGCGTCCCATCTGATTCCAGGGACTTGTGTACATCCAGGTTGTTTAAAGGTTCCCTAACCTGACTCTCCTCCAAAGTCTTCCTTGCTCCAAAATTTCCCTTAGGGGCCTGGAATTTCTGAGGGCAAATTGTATCTTCGAGTTGAGACTGAGGTGAGCACATTGACCTTGCCAGTTTGTAATTCAGCCTTCTTCATGTCCCCCATCACACCATTTCCTATTTCCTGCCCCATTCAGCAGTGAGTCCACGGTTTCCTTGGTCTCCCTTTTACTGCTGAAATACCTGGGGGAGCCCTTCTTGTTGCCATTCATGTTCCTCGCCAGATTCCAGTCCAGGTGCATTGTGACTTTACTAAACCCAATCTGGCAAGGTCAGACAGTGTCCCTATATTCTCCCCAACTCACCTCACCTTGTTTTCACCTCTTAGTCTTTCCTTTTTTTGTTTGGAATTTGTCAGCAGCTCCTTGCTCATCTATGCAGGCCTCCTGGCACTTTGGCTTGGCTTCCTCCTGCACATGCAGATGGACCATTCTTGAGCTTGCAGAAGGTGGTATTTGGAAATCACCGATTTCTTGTTCTCCCCTCTTCTCTCTGTATCCCATGGCACACTTTGAAGGTCGGCCCCAGTGTCTGGTCTCCTGAGGTCCAGGCTTGCAATGCTAATTTTTGCCATTCTCCATCCTCTCATGATCCTAAACTCTGGCATCTCATGGTCACTGCGGCAGATGTTGTCTCTATGAGAAACCAGCACCCTCTGGTCTATTAAGTGAGAAAGTAGGACACAAATCTGACCTATCTGTGTGACAGGATATGTTTAAATTTTTTGAAAATAATTATAATGGGACATTTGGTCTTTTAAAACCATGAGAATTAATCTTTTGGGTCCAACACTATAATGTTTCCGGAATTTTTTTTATAAATCTTTTTGGGACGAGGTGAGAGCTAATGGGAAGGAAATGGTTTAAGAGAAGTCGTAGGGGAGCCATAAGAAATCTGTGTGTCCAAAGGCCAAACCACAGATCAGGTCTTGGGTGGGCCAGCTCTGCTCTCCACGGTCCTCACAGGGAAAAAAGGATCCCTGTTACAGGTAGTTCCCACCAATTCTCTCACTTAGTTCACAAAAACCAGATTCCCAAGGAGTGTAACAGGAGAGCGCAGGATTAGGACAAGACAAATACGGAAACAGTGGCCTCTGCAGTCTTGCCTTTCCCCAGACTGAGGCCAAGTAAGATGCAGCCACTGACAGGTCTGTACTAAACTTTCTGTTCTTTTATTTCCATTTTTTAGGAGCTTAGAGACAGAACCATCCGAGGAATACCTGAGCTAATTTTGATGGAGATCTGGTTATAGCAGGATTGCTTTTCTGAAAAGATAAGCAGAGGAAAGGAAAGGTAGAGTTTACTTTCTATTTACGTGCTATTGAAATGTCTTGGTATGGAGTACAACAATAATTCATTTGTAGACATAAAAATTTATGTTAAAAGTCTTCCTTAGTTTTGGTTTATGTAGCAGGTTTTTTATAACACATTGACAAGTAATTTCCCACTTAGAATAAAAGTTGTATTTTAAATCAGAAAGATACTCTTGAGAACAGAAGGCAAAATTTTAAGTGGGGCATGCAAAAATGATGCTAAAACTAACCGTATTGATGCAGAAAAAAAAGTGCTAGGGGATTTTGCAAGGATATTTTGCAAAGAGATAGGTCCATGAATAACTTGTTCTGTTTTGTTTGTATAACACTCTTGCCAAAAACAGCATCAAAAAGTGCTGGAAAAGCCTTGTAAAATCATTTAGCCCATTCTTCAAGCCCCTGCCAGTGCAGATTTATTCCTCAGAGTGCATTCTCCACTGTCTTGTCCAAGCTCAACTGCACATGACTCAAGCAATGGGTTTCCACCACTTCTCTTGGGACATATTTCTACACTATAATAGATCACAGTGTTAGGAAATTTTACTAAATGTTCCTTCAGTCAGTTTTAATCCAATAATTTTACTGACTTGCTGCTGGGTCACCATAACCAGCACATTTTTCTTGCTGGTTTTCTGGTCTTCAGTTATTTGTAGATGACCAGAGCACCCTCTCTTTCTCCTGGTTGTCACTGAGCTTAGGTAGCACACCAGGGTTTAGAACATTTCTTTTTTCACTGTTTTTACAGAATAGTTTCTGCAGTTCTTTTCATTGCTTTGCCAGTTCGTTGACTTTTTTGGATATCCTGGTTCTTTTTCTTCCCATTTCTGGTCTTGTCTCATTTCACCTGAAAGGGACTAGTATCAGATTTGAATCAGAGCAATGAGAATTTCCGATTAGTTCGGTCAACTTTTCTCCTTCCTGCTGAAGGGGGCTGTTAAGACGTCTATAATATATCCTGAAAGAGTGAGACAGGTTGGTATTTTACTTGCAAAATGTTCTACGCTGTTGGCAGAAATAAGGGTTATTATTAAAAATAAATGTCATTTAATATTTTACGTTTCACGATTTCACATTTCGAGTGCCTTTAACTTTCTGTTGCAGGAGACATTAAAACTATGAATAGAACTTTCTTTCTACCTGGATCTAAAATGTTCCCTCCTCACTTAATTATTTGTTCATGGCGTTTGTTGGCTTGCAGCCAAACCCACATGAGGACCCTTCCATGGTCTTTGGAAGAGGCTTGGAGAGGTAAGAAGAGACCATGTTAAGTTGGCAACAATTTGTTTCTTTTCTGTTTTACAATGTGCTGCAATAGAACCTCTCAGGTGACATGTTCAGAGACCTGTTCCTTGAAGGATAGCTCAAGTTTTGTCAGACATCTCTTTGTCCAAAGCTCTTTTGTAAGTTCCAGAAAAGAATCCAGATGGGTTCAGGATTCAGCAACCAATTTAACCACTGCAGAGAATGAGTATGACTTACACTTTCATAGAGTTTTTTCATTTACCCGTTATAAATTGTATATATGTGGTAACTTTTCACTGCTTAGGACTATTCTCTTTTTCTTTTCTTTTCTTTTCTTTTCTTTTCTTTTCTTTTCTTTTCTTTTCTTTTCTTTTCTTTTCTTTTCTTTTCTTTTCTTTTCTTTTTTCTTTTCTTTTCTTTTCTCCTTTCCTTTCCTTTCCTTTCCTTTCCTTTCCTTTCCTTTCCTTTCCTTTCCTTTCCTTTCCTTTCCTTTCCTTTCCTTTCCTTTCCATTTTTTTTTCTTTTCATTTTCTAAGGTAAAAGGCTGCACTGAAAAGAGAGGAGCCAAGCAAAGGAGGAGCAGTGACATACCACTTCTCAGCAAAACGCAAAGAAATATCACTTGAATCATGGCATTTGGGTGGAGAATGCAATCAGTTCTGTCTCATGTAACACTTGAAAACCTTGCCATGTGGTGATCACCAGCAAAGCTCAAGAGTCATTGAGAAGAGAAACCTGCTCAGTTATCTCATTTATGAACTATGCCTTGAAATCCACAGGGAAAATGCTTTCCGTATACCATGCCTTCCTTTCATTTCTGGCTACTACCTGTCCTTTCATCAATGCATTCACGAGGATACAGCTGCAGGCTCAGAACCCTGACTGTAAGAATTTTTTGGGCAATGTCCTTGTCTTTTGTTTAGTTATAGTATTAAGCACATATACAGTGCTTTATAAACAGGAAAAAAGTGTTGAGAATCCTTAATCAGAAGTGCTAATCACAGCTTTTAAACGTGTTTATACAGAAATGCTAGGCCACTTTCAACAGTAATTTAAATCTCTTACACCCTCACTAGTTTTACAAGAAAAAGGCAAGAGTAGAGTACGAGTAAAACAGATTGGGATTTGTCTCCAGAGAAAAAAATCCAGGTCTGGCATCTGAGGCTACGCTGTAAAACACTTGCTCAGTTAAGACTGACAAACTTCCTGAAGATTTACACTGTAAAATTTACAAAGAGGAAGAGATGCTAGAAACATAAGCAGTTTTTCACAGCTGTCAGTCTCAAAAGCAGTATCACTGACACAGCCATTGAGAGATGTGTCAAAGTGAAGAACAGGTGAAAGAAGAGCATCTGTGGTTTGACAAAGTACTTGACTAATCAAGCCAAAGATGGAAGCAATTTCAATTGCTGCTTGTTATTATGATACAGAAGATTTCCATAGATGCTAAAGACCCAGAGCAGGTCCTATTTTTATTAGGCACTTTACGAAGTTTTACAGACACTGAAAGGATAAACCTCACTAATTTTGTATAATTGCCGGAAAGGAAAAAATATGTCCCTGGATTATTTGCAATCATGTCATATGATTACCTGGGCTGCCATTTATTCACTTTGATAACTTGGACTCAGTGAATCCTGCTAAATCTTTTTATCTTACTGGAGTAATAATTCGGTAGATTTCCTTAATGTTTGCCACTTCCATTAACCTCAGTGACAACAGGCAAGCTGACTCCTTTCTCACGGATTTACATGGGTTGGTATGTTTTCACCTGCTGTAGCTAAGTAGGATCAGTGAACTACCATCTCCAATGTCATAACAGTATGTAACCAGCCATGATCTTTATATATTCTCCTTAACAGTTATTCTGAATTATCCTGCCCTCTCCTCTCCCCAGATTCTGAAAAGGGCTCTCATAAAATCACCAAGGTACTGGAAAATGTAGCTCCCAGAATTTTAAAACATATGATGGTAGTGTTATTCTCTTCTGAGGATATGTGGGTGATGTGGAAGGAAATTATCCCGGCATCTAAATCCTGGTGTACTTACTATTTTAAGGGAGTTATGAATGACAAGGAGTCACAGTATTTGTTCTATTCAAGGAAAAACAGTAGTGGTTTCACTTCAGTTTCATTTTTTCTGGTTTCATATGAAAAGGAAGCACAGTTTCACCAAACATTTGAAGTTCTTAAAATTTTTTTTCTCATGTAATTATCACCTCTTTTTTTGTCCCACTGCTAGGTTTGGATTACTTTATCTGCAATTACTTTATCAGAAATACTTTTGGCCCAGCTCTGCCTTCAGATAGACAGGCACCATTCCCAGTGAAGTCAATGAGAGCTGCACTTGGATATTTGAGAGAGTGTTTGGGGCCTTTAGCCTTAATCCAAATATGTTATAAATTATTTTTAAATTATGTTAACAAAAAACTAGCATTTCCCTGGTGCAGTTGATTTTGTTTGTTCTGTATCTATCACCAATTTTTTCAGGAAATGTTTACAAGTGGAGTCATGTATCAAATCTGATTAGCTGAATTGTAACTGTGAAAGATAACTGGCTTAAAGTTAGGTAGCAGAGACTGAAAGTGCCTTTAGGAATTCAAGCAAATTTATGCCCTTGTATGTGGAGAGCAATGTAGCTTTAAAATTTGTACCACATGTAATAAATCCAGTTTAATTTTCAAAGACGCCTTTGTTTAGCATAGGGTTTAAATATAGCATAAGCTATTTCTTCCCCTACCTACAAAAAATGTAAATTATTCATGTTACCTGTATTCAATGACCTCTAGATGAACCTTTCCAAACCACAAATGACCTGCTAAAGCACAAGTTCATTCCTAGGCTGTGTGCAGAGTGTCTAAATTAATCTTTCAAAGCTGCAATTATAGGTTATGTTACATTCAGTTTGGCTGCAGCAGATGATTAACTGGTAAATATGACATTTTGATCAGTCTGAGAAAAATCCTTAAATTAGAGCTTTCTGATAACAGAGAATCAAAAGCCTTATAAGTCATCTTTGTCTGCCTTGGGCCAGATTCTCAGAACACTTCTATGGTCCTGAATTCTGGTGTGTAGGATCTATTTTAGTTACTGTCTTAAGATTCTTCTTCTGTTTTTCATAACACACAATGCTAATATATTCCCAGAGGTTCAAATAATTTTCCCCTACTTACCACTTAACTCCTCAAAAAATATTTCTCTTTTATCACTTAAGTTCTTCAATTTGCACAACTAATTCCTGAGAAAAGAAAGTAAAATCCCTCCCATGTTTGCTTTCTCTGCGGGGCAAAAGGAAACTTGCTTGTTTTCATTTCTTTGACTTTAATGTATGTGAAGAAAACTGCACAGAGGGATGAAACTGGCAAAACTATGGATCCTTGTTGACTGGCTGGAAGCTTCTGGAGAAGGGAAAATACTACAAAACATAGATCTGATTGGTTGTGTTGCACTTGCATTCAGAAAAAAATACAAATTATTTTTATTTAATTAAAAAACCCTAAGTTAGAATGTACAAAATTGGAAATCAGCTAGTGTGACTTATTGATTTTACTCTTTCAACCGTTTCTCTTATTTCTAATTCAACCATTTGACATGGTGTGGGCCCCCTGCACACTGCCTTAGTGGTTCAAGGCTATGAGATCTGAGCAGGACTGTGGTCATAACCATGTCCTCAGTTTCCAGACTATTGCAGCAAAATTTCTTAGCAAATCTGCATCTCTCCCTCTCATCTTCCTCTTTAGCCTCAGCTTTAGATGGCTCATCCTCGGACTTCCCATACAGAGCCTGGACATTGTCCATGTCCTTCTGGAAAGCACCCCATCCTTCAGGTGTGAAGTGGTACTTTAATACTATAGTATTGATAATTTTTTTTCACCTGGTTACGAGACAGGAGTAGATTCCCTTCCCTCTCCTTTCCTTTTGGCTGAGCCTTTTTTAGTCATTGCGCTGCCTAAATTGACACCAACTACATGGAGAAAGCACGTACTATTAAATCCCTTAAACAGTGGAGAGTGACAGACACAACTGAAAGGAATCGAACTGATGGATCCATCACAAGTTATTAAGAGAAAAATCCTTCTGCCTTGTCTGTCTTCCTTTTTCCTCTGAATATTAATATGCTTTTTTAAATGGCAGGAAAAACAATGTAGAAAGGATAAGAATCAATCCATGCATCAAAAACAAAACAGCCAGGGTAACTACAGGTTTCTGGGATCTGGCAAAAGATCCAAGAGTTTCTGCAGGCTTCTGGGGTCTGAACGGATGCCTGGAGGATTTTGTACTAATATATTTGGAAAATACTCAAGTCACATAGGTGGCCCAAGCAGTGTGAGCCATATTGAGTGCATTATAAATCCTTGTGCTCAGTCTCAGCTGTTCTTTCCTTTTATCTTGTAGGCTTTGGGGGGTCTAATAAATGCTGCAGATTGACTGCGGCTTGAGAATTCTGTATAGGTGTCTCAGTCTGCCATTAAAACAAGCCAACTCAATGAAGGCCAGGCATTTTTAGCAAATGATAGGATATTTGCTAACTTTTTCATTTGGGCAGTTAATTAGCATTTAAATTAGCACAGCTAATTCAGTACAATTGTCAGTAGTAGGGTGACTGTCCTTATCATAAGCCATCTGCATGACACATATATCACTTTATCATAAGAGACACAAAGGAGTGGCTTGTAGATGTTATCCTTACTGATGGGATGCCAAGGTATGTAAAAAAAAAAGGTATGGTAGCTCTCTGGATCCTTAGTATTAGATTTCAAAAACCACAGGCAATTCAAACAAACCTCTGAGAGCAGGGGATTTTTTTTGTTCCTTAGGATATCCATTACATTTTGGGTTTGTGTAGCTGTATAGCTGCCCAAGGAACTACAAAATGAAGCCAAAGGGCCTAGTAAGTCAAAAATATCACGTAAGTGCTGTCACAACTCACTTTAATTTGTTGTATAAAGTGCCGGTGGGGACTTATTCCGCCATTGGAAACTTTCATTTAAGACCTCAAAATTTAGATATATGTCTTTCCAAAGCCATCAGCATTTGACCCAAGACCTCTCCAGTTAAGAAAAGTCAGAGTGGCAGACCTGAGCTACCTTCCTTGGATATCAGAAGTCAGGACACTAAGGTCTGCTTAGACACCCAGGTGGCTCCATTTGGAGAAGTGCCAAGCAGCCTTCCAGGGAAGCTTTGGACCAGCTCCAGTACAGGGCTTTGGTTTGAAAGTTTGGTTTAGAGACTACAAGAAAGATGGAGAGGGATTTTTTACGAGAGGATGTAGTGACAACACAAGGGGGAATGGCTTCAAACTGAGAGAGAGTGGAGTTATATTAGATATCAGGATAAAAATCTTCCCTGTGAGAGTGCTAAGGCCCTGGCACACGTTGCCCAGAGAAGCTGTGGATGCCCCATACCTGAAAGTGTTCAAGGCCAGGTTGGATGGAGCTCTGAGCAACCTGGCCTAGTGCAAGGTGTCCCTGCCCATGGGAGGGGGGTTGGAACAAGAAGATTTTTAATGTCCCTTCCGACCCAAACCATTTTGTGATTCTATGAAATTTTTGGTTGAGCAGAAGTCAGCCCCAGCCACCAACAGTCCTGCCTCTCAGCCACGGGGCCATGAAGCTGCTTCGCCAAAACTGCAGCTGCAGAAATGCTGTAGATCCTTGACCTTGGACCGATGGAGCTGCTCTGGAGTTCCTTGAGGAGCTGATCCTGCTGAGAGGTGAAACTGTAATACAAAGAGACCGGTAGTTACAAAAAAAAAAAAAAAATATTACTACTGGAACACCTATTGATGAAATACGGTTACAGGGATGCTGGCAGCATTTGAAAAGTGTTCTCGGTTGTGTTTTTAATAACATTGGCCTACAGAATGAGAATGTGTACTCTGCTGAGTCGTAATAACACTGAGGAATGCACTAGACCACAAACTGAGTGTCATAAAACTGTTGTTTTCACATTTTCCTAATAAAATGCCATGGCATTGTAAATCTGTTTTTATTTTATTTGTAATGGCAGAAATGTGTTTATCATAAAATCAAACCCTCTTTCAAACTGCAGGCCATAGGACAGTGATATAATTCATCTTGTTCAGGATTATCGTTTGCATCACTCCAGTCCGAACAAAAAATTGCAATATGCTACTTAAAATCCTCTGCTTTCAAAATGCATCATAACATTAAGTGCACATTCAGGTCTGTGCTGACACTGCAGTTTGTGGCAAAGTGAATCAGAAAAGAATAAAGCAGTTAAAAGACAACATGTGAAGTAAAGCATGACTATCTGGAATACTTGTGACAGGGGTCAGGTGTGAAATGGCAACCAGAACTGATAAGTCATGGTATAATTAAACATGCTCAAGTTTCAGCTTATCGAAGATTCCTTTCCTTCAAAGTGCCAAACACCCAAGTACCTATTAATTACATTTAAGGTTATGCCTCAGTCTACAAATCATGAGGTTGTAACAACTGAATTCCTTTTAAACGAGACCATTTTATTTTGTGATACAAGTATGTATGAGCACTGCATCTCTACAGCAATATAAACGTGAGTAAATTTGCAAGGAAGAAATTAAAGTGATTAGATGTATAAGACCAGTCTTTAATGGCTCAGTTGTATCAAAATTTCCCACACGGATAGAATATTCAGCAATAAAGCATACCAAATAATAAAATAAAAAAAAAGAACTACAAACTCATTGTGAATTGCAACATAAATGTTGTTCTTTAATAAATTATGACAAAGAAAGCTTTTTAAAAGATAATGGGATTCACTGTCACATCCAAATAGAAGGTACCATGCAATAAACTATTATTTTCTCATTTTCTAGTGCTCTTGGTATGATGCCTGAAGTAAAAAGTGTAGGGCTTTGTGGATATAACATAAATTATGAATGGGCCATTCTGTAATTTTAACAAAATAGAGCCACAAATGTCTGTATTAATAGACCATTTCGATCTGTACACTTGATTTTTCACTTGAGAGGGCAGCAGCTTCATCTTATTCCACTTGAGAGGCCTGATCCCTTCATAATAAGTACCCACTCCACTGTGAGGCATTGAATACCAAGATCAAGCACTCTTTGTGGCTCTGCTGTTCCCTTCTGGGAACCACCTAAACCAATTTGAATGGAGATGCGGAAGTGGGAGAATCATCCCAAAGAGAAGAGGAAAAGACCAAACACACTTGAGGAGATCAGGAAAGGAGCAAGCTTAACCAGGCTGTGAGCTTGAGGCAGCCTCTCGTGTTTTCATTACCTTCTATTCATCTCGTAAAGCTCTGCCAGAAAGATGATGCTGTAGGATTTTTTTTAGAATAAGAGGGGCTCTGATGAGATTGCCTCAACCCATTTAAGAAGCCAAGCATACAAAATATGATTTAGGATACAAACTGAAACATGCCATGGATACAAAATTTATGGTAAAATTACATTAGAGCAGTTCAATCTGAAACGATCTCTGTTTCTCCTTTGTATAAAATGTATTGTACCAGACTCTCAGTGGGGATATGTTTTCAAAACTCATTCACTTTCACAGAGCTACACAAATCTACACCAGGTGAGGATCCTGCCTCATATCGATTTTCTTCATAACATTTCAGCAAGGGATTTAATTCAGGATTAAATGTGTATTTCCTCTCTTCCTGCTTATATTGCATTCTCTGTGTGTTCTTAAGATATCTATAGGCAATTGAAACAGAGGTTATGCATTGATCAATACTAGAAACGGAAAAAAGTGAACAAATCTAGTCAGACAAGGTCAATCAAGGTAGTAGATGCAGCTCTGAGTAATAAGACATGTTTCGAGGGAGTACAAAATAGTGAGAAAGGCTTGTGGACATCTATGACTTCTAAAGCTCTGGGAATGTTTATTCCAAACCATCTTTAAAGTGGGGCATTTCACTGTTGAAAGTCTCTAGGCAGAGAATACAGTCAAACAGGCGGATTGCCCCAGGAGGAAGAAGATTGCTAAAGAATAAACTCAGAATTTGTTGAAAAAGCAACTGAAAATGTATCCTTCAAAATATGAGGATGTTTTTTTAAAAAAATTTTGGTCCTCATGTTATAAAAATATCCTGAGCATATTTCAAAAGGGCACTAGGAAGACAAGAAGCCACTGGAGAGGGCCCAGCAGAGGCTACAAAGGTGATGAGGGGTCTGGAGCATCTCTTACGAGGAGAGACTGTGGGAGCTGGGCCTGGTGAGTCTGGAGAGGACTGAGAGGGGATCTCATCAATACATGCAAATATCTTGCAGGTGGGTGCCAAGTAGATGGTGCCAGACTCTTTTTGGTGGTGCCCAGCGACAGGACAAGGAACAATGGCCACAAATTAAACCACAAAAAGTTCCACCTCAACATGAGGAAGAACTTCTTTGCACTGGGGGTGGCAGAGCACTGGAACAGCTGCCCAGGGAGGGTGTGGATTCTCCCTCTCTGGAAACATTCCAAACCCACCTGGACACATTCCTGTGTCACCTGCTCCGGGTGACTCCGCCTTTGCACCGGAGTTGGAGCGGATGACCTCCAGAGGTCCCTTCCAATCCAAACTGTCCTGTGATTCTGTGAAATCTACCTCTCTGACTCAAGTGGTTCAGTATGTAGAAGTTATTCATTATTCAACAGAAATTACTGGAGGTCTGCCATGGGTAAATTCAGACAACTGCTTGAGAATAGAGTACCCATGTGGTTGCTTGGAATAAACAGTTTTAGAAAATCATCTATAGAAAGTATCTCCAAATATCTATAACTACTTGCAAAATAAACAAGGCTGCTTAAATTCTCAATAAACTTCCAACATCTCCCTGGATATGGTGCAGATTTGTACCTCTCATCACACATTTGAGTAGCTTAGTGAGAGTTTGAAAGCAAGATGCACCATAGGGGATACAATTGGGGAATTTATCCCATAGAGGAAAGAGAGTCCTGAAATGGAGTTACCAGGAGGTATATTGAAACACTTTCAGGTCTATTTTAAAGTTTTCAAAATAATATTTTCTTTATTCAGTTCTCAACTTAAAAAAAAAATCACATTTCAAAGCAGAAAGCTTTTAAATAAACCATTTTTGTTCAGTCATAATTGCTTATGTCATAAAGTCTATTTTCTAGTCTGCTCTAGTAAGTGGTGAACCTGATGTAGTCAGAGGATTTCTCTGTTCAGTGTCACAGAATTACAATGGAAGCAAGTGATAGGCTTCCACAAATAAAAGCATGGAGATAGAGAGAAGACACTTCGTTTTCCTTCTGAAGGACTTGAAAGGAGAAATGGACTCCTATTTATCACATACATAATGGCTGAAGCTGGATGAGAGAGACAAAGATCTTTTCAACAATTAAAAACATGATGGTGGCTATAAACCTAATAGGTCTGTCAAGGTATGATAATATTTAATGTTCAGCATAGCATGTTGCTATTAGTGACAGAAAAACAGACATAGCTAACAAGTAAAAACAATGGTTCAGTTGAACAGACTGCAAGGAATCCAGAAATTAACGATTAAAGAGAGGAGTTGACTACAAAAACACGTGGCAAGGAGAAGTGTGAGTCCATATGTCAGAGTAAAGACAACTGTAGGTCATCTAAGCAATAACAATTGGAATGCCTGAGGAGGTATATATGATTCTTTAAAAATTCAGCCAGTCTACCTATGTCTACTGGGAAAGATGTTTGGCAGGCAATCCTCTGCATTGGATCGCTGAAGGACTTAGAGGGTTCTCCTCTCTCTGGTGATAGGGAATGGAATGAAGCTGTATCACATCAGGAAATAGTTCTTCACTGAGGGGGCAGTTGAGGGGAAGGCTCTCCAGAGAAGTGGTGACAGCATCAAGCCTGGCATGCAAGGAGCATCTGGATGACACTGTTTAGTGACAGGCAGTCCTGCAAGGAGCAGGGAGTTGGACTTGGGGATTCTTATGGATCCATTTCAATTCAAGACAGTCTATGATTCTCCAATGTTGTATCTCCCATGTGCGCTTGACTATGTAGGTGACATCTCTTTCCTTCTCCCTTTTTTAACTCTCTGAGTATTCAAATCTAATTTTTTATTCCTTCCTGAAAAATTAATTACTGTGTTTGACAACTGTGGCTATACAAGAATTTCCCAGCTGTTAAAGGTCTCTCTTTGATTTATTATTTGAGTTTCTTTCTGTGGCCAACACAAAAGCTCTTTCCCAACTCATCTGTTGAACTGAACAGGAAAGTCCCTTCTTCTGAGAAGTCCATCAGAAATTCCTCAGTGAAGCTAATGCAAATGAAAACTTCTCAAAAGCCCCCATGCATCCTATTCATTGTAAGATTACCTTTGGAGGACAGCAGCCGTAGACTCTGTTGTGGAGAATTCTCAGTATGAAAAGCCACACAGGACACCTCTCTATAGTCTTTCAGTCTCGTCTTCAGCAGAATATACACCATTATTTTGAAAATGTTGTCTTGGCTTCTCCTCATGTTTCTGTTATGGAATTGAACGCTTTGGCTGTGTTTATTCATTATTGTCCCTTGGGAAAGCATGTAATAGGATGTCTGCTTTACTTGTAGTTTTGGGCAAAAAGTTTCACTGCTCTGTTGTTCCATGGGACAACTGCACATTGTCCTCTCTTCTGGGATGCAACCAGTTCCCCATCCATTACTGAATCTCCAGAGACTAATGCAGTATAAATAATATATCAATTCTATGAAGAAATCCTTCTCTTCTGAGAAAGACCTGCCAATAAAGTGTATCCTTGTTACACTGCGTGAATTTAGATGAATATACTTCAAATTACTAGAGTTTAACGTAGCTAAAACCAGTATCACACAGAAGAGTACCAACCTCAGAGTTCCTGCGCCTGTTTTAAACTTATCTTTATTTATGGTTTGGGAAATAAGATCTTGTTAAGTTTGGTATGTTGTCTCCTATATTTACAAGAAAATATAGTCGAGGGGTGTGCTTGATGTGCACTGCCCTTAATGTATGGTCAGTGCTGTAGGTAATGGAAGGGTGTTGGAAACCTGCACTTAAGCACTTTCTTTAACATGCATTATACAGTGCTATGGCTATGGCTGTCTAAACTGTAAAAAAAAAATAACATTCCAAATGAACCTCAATTGCTGTGTTTTATTTCGGGGTAAAAAAGAGAATTATTAAAGGAGATGTTTCTGTGGTCTGACGTTCCTCAAATTAAAAAAAGAGAGAGAGAGAGAGAGAGAAAGAAAGAGAATGAGAGAGAGAAAGCAGGAAATCAATAAAGCAAGGAAGAAAAGAAGCAAGCAAGCAAGAACTGCCTGTTAGCCCAGAAATAAAGACTTTCTGCAAGATGGAATCATAAACAAAGAGGCTGTTAAGGAAAAATACTTATAGCTACAGAAAATGTTTGATAATTTTTAAATATGAGTGAGCATGAACTAAACAGAGATTAAAATATTAAGAGTTCTGATATAGAAAGAAAGCTAATAGTAATTAATTTTTTGTTGAAAAAAATAATAGAGTAGGTAAAAGATAAGAAAATTGGGGGTTTTCTGCCTTCTTAGGGCTAGTCTGAAGACCAGTATTTATAAAGAATCCAATAAAGAAATCCAAACTGTAAAAGCAGCTGTAAATGAAGAGATTTTGAAAAGGGAGGAAATTTCAAACTGTAGATGGATCCACATCACAGATATTCTCTCTTATTTTATGGGTCTGAACTGCTTCATTCAAGAATATGCACAGGACAATGGTTTTCAGGTTTTAAAAATGTAGACCATACCTTAGGACACCAATTGCACCTCACTTTTTGTTTCAAGACGGAATGCTGAATTTTCATCCTCTCTGTGAACTATGTACTCCTCCCATTGGCTAAACTCCCACCTCGTCATCTCAAGATAATTTTTTCCTATCCTTCATTTAGACTTGATTCAAAGTACACTTTGATACATGTAGACAAATACTCATATTCACAAAGGTCATGGGGCAAGCTCAACTAAACTGATGTTGGGGATTAACCATTTAAGAGAAGTATTTTGAAATGAGAAGGACTCTGCCTAAAAGCCAGCCCTTATTGCTCTGTAAAGAGCAACAGTTTCCCTATGCCAGGGAGAGTTCCAAGTGCAAAAGCTCCTGAACTCAGAGTCCAGCCTCAGTTTTGTGATGGTGCCCCTTTGTCCCTTGGGTTCAAGAGGATCTGGACCTCTGGACCCCACATTTTCCTCAGCTGTTCAGAGTGGAAGACTCAGATCGTGGTTCTGTTATTTTGTGCTTTTGATCCAACTTCTCTATATACATTTTAATTTCATTAGGTTACAGTCTGTTTAAAGGAGGAAAAATCTGGGTTGTATTTCAAATTTTGTTGGCTGACACTTCCTTGCTATAATGGAACATGACTCATGGCATGTTTCAGCCAACAGCTTTAACTATATACATGAAAGCTGTCTTTAACACATATTGTGTCCACAGTGTTTTTCAGGGTCTTATCTCTTCTGATCTGAGCATTATTTTTCTTTATACTCAACAAACTGAGAGATAAAAGAAGATAACGACATTGCAAACGCCTTACACGAGATGCTATATAGGCTTCTGCTCGTTCCCACCCAATGCCAACCTTTTCCTGTGCACAACCTGTTTTGTAACTTAAATTGTGATGAAACACAAGAAGCAAACACAAGGGAAAAGTCTCGAGAAATAATGGGCTTCTATCATTAAAACTTGACTTCATATTGCAAACAAGTACTGAGGAGAACAATTTACCTATTTCACTGAGACAACTTTAAATTAATAGACACTAGTCAAACTGTTTAAAAGCTGCAGAACCTGGACCTTCTCTGTCCTGGTTGTGGTTTCTTACAATTTTCCACCAATATTTTCACTGCTTGTGAGGGTCAGGGCAAAAACTTACTTTGGAGAATTCTTTGCTTATGGTGTGATTGTGAGTAGCTTACACTATTTCCTAAGCCCTTTGGATTTAAAATGAGTCACATGAGATGAATCTCCATACTGATTACATAAAAATAACTCGTAAAAATTCATTTTAATAAGATCATAGAACGTTTTGGTTTAGAAGAAACCTCTGTAGGTCACTTGGTCTTGACCCTTACTCGGAGATTTTTATGCACAAGCACTCCTGATCACAAATTCAAAATGCAGCTTTCATGACTATGCATTTTAAACTCTTCTGTAAACATATCTGCAATACATTCCTGGTGATGACACATGTGCTGATGCACATATTGGCAGTATCAAAGTTCAAAAAATGTAATTTAAACAACCAGATAAATGTTTGTGTAAAATACCTCTTGCTATCTGTTTAGTCCTAGTTACAACCTTGGTTTTTTTCTCTAAAATGTGTAATCTTTTTGTTTAAAAAAAATGTTTCAGGAGGGTGAGATTTGTGTCAGAAGAACAAAATTATTTTTGCCTGAAAAGTGAGATTAAAAATGTATCAAAATATTGAAAGGTTATGCTGACCCGAGCAGTAATAAGTACAAAACAACTGATTAGTTCATTTCTAGTTATGCTCCATTTAACTGTTTTCTGCTTGAACCAGCTTTGAGGAACTGCACGAACATGAAAATTCCTAAGACGAGATGGTCATTCACTTAACTCACTGTGTCTTCTCCATTTGGTGCGTGCCCTTGTGCCCCTCTGCCCTCATTTTACTTCACTGCTCCCTGACTTCTGCTTTTCATGCCATTTTGCATGGACTGCTAGGAGTAAGGGAGGGAATGAGAGATAGGAATGGTTATCTTCAGAGCAAAATCTTTATCTGTGACTTTAGAACAGAATTCCCTGTTCAGTGTTTCATTTTGACTTCAGTTTTGTTCAGTGAATTTATTTACAGTGGAAGAAGTTGAGTGGCAGGTTGATTGAAGAAACTCAAATTTGCAATGCACGGTAGGTAATCAAACACCATTTTCAACCCACCAAGAATCTCAACCTTCAGTTAAGCACATTTGTAGAAAGTCAGTATTACCTATTGGTATAAAAAAGCCAAGCAATTTCTATAAAAAGAAATAAAAATACCTATTTTACTGTAGAAAGGTACAAAACCCATCTGGTTTTTTCTGTTTTCATGTTTGAGATATTTTGGATATTTATTTTAGCTTTTCATCTCTGTCTAAAGTTGATTGATACATCTCTTTATTCACCCAGTAATTATTTCAGGTTTGAAAATTTAAAACTCATATTTAAACCAATATAAGTGATTTATTAAGAATGAGACATTTGATGCTGTAAGCAATATGCAAAAATCCTCTTGCTGTAGGAGAAGACAATAATTTGAAAAATTATTTCGAGTTCCAGTTGCTTAGACTCAGCATCAGCATCAGTTTTTTGGGCTTTGTTTCTAGAAGTTACCTACGCTTGAGTCTTTTCAAAGTAAACAATCTATCAGAGCTGAAAGCTCTTCTCACACCTAATAAAATACATTCACTTGTTTTAGTTTTGATAATCTGAGTTCACTGAGTCCTTGCAAAGGATGATTGTCTGTCAAAATGGTTTTTCCCAACAGCAAACAGTCACAGAATTCATGAAACTCCTGATAGCTTAATGAAAAAAAATTCCCAAGTCATTAATTAAAACCTATTTTACCGACTTTTCTTTCTGTCAGGTCTAGTGCATCTGATATAACTCCCTGAGCATGTGATATATCAGCCTGCTCTCTGATTACTTTTCTTCATTTTTTTGTACAACAGGGCCCAAAGGACCTGAGTTCAGAATCACTTAGTCATGAGAGCTCTATGTCCCCACATAAGACACAGTCCCCACTAAAAAAGCTTTCACTACAAGTGATAAAGGCAGCCCATTTTTATCCCACATTTTACTCACACAGAATGGAGTAAAGAGAGATTAAGTGATTTGGCCAAGGCTCCCCGGGAAATCTGAGTCCAGAAGTCCTCAGCTTTAATCCACAAGACTATCTTTCCTCTGCTAGGAAACAGATGTTAAATTGGAAGTTAATTTTGCCATGAAAGTTTTTTTAAGAACTGTGAAAGGCAAATAGTCTCCAAGAATGATTACTTAGCAAGCTACCAGCTCTGCAGTCTTGCATCTTAGAAGTAAGTCATTCCATCTTTGCTGGCAGGCTTTAAAAGGCCTTTTGTTTTCACTCACTGATTAGTATAACAATCTATTTTGAAAGATATGTGGGCTGATAGGGGGTATCATTTATTTGCTTCAATGGTAGATTTTTGCAACAAAATGTATGAAGCTTTTAAGAGTTGGGGATTGAAGCCTCTGATGTCAAAGATAAACGTTGGGATTATAAACACAGATCTTCTAAAGTACTGTAAGTACAGTAATCAGTAACAGAAACTCGCATCATTCACTTGCCTCCTTTAAAGTGCTGAAGGCTTTTCCTTTTAAAAACCACAGGCACATATATTATCAGTCAATATTAACAACTGAGGCAAACATGCAACCTGAGTTAATTCTACAATCTCTGTTGCTTTATATAAAATTCCCGTTTAAAGCTAGACTGCAGCATGTTGTGGGTTAACTCAGAATTCCACTTGGCCTTGCTCTCCTTCTCTTTTCTGCTATTCAAATCAGTGTTCTGGAAAATTGGCTGTGGTACCAGTGACGTGCTGCTGAACTTACAAGATCTCAAGAATATCCTACCAGATTTCATTCTTTTGTTGTAGAATTGTTTCCATCTGGGGCCTAGATATAAACTTGGAAAATGTAAAGACTTTTCCCTCTCACCCCGCCTGCCTTCAAAACATTGGCAAATAACCCTCCTTGTCAATGCAGTACATATTGGATTAAAACATTGGAGTAAATTATATTTCTGCGGGTGTAGGAATTAGTGGCATGTATTGAAAGTTTAATGTACTGCCTAACAATCCAAGAAGCAACTATATAGTTTAAAATCAAGTGAAAATTAACATTGAACATAACAGAATACAAGAGAATAGTAGATTCTGGGCAGAAATATTGGTCACACGAGACCAGATCTGCTAAAGAGCACAGTTACACACATTTGCAAGTGCTTCATTTGTGCACAGAGTCTCAGTGTGAGAGCATAACTCCCTGGCTTGAGTCCACATGGCTGTTTTACTAAGCTGGAGCAGCTAAGCTGGGAACATAACCACTGTTACCTCCTCTACACTCAGCAAAGACAATGGTGACTATATAGCTAAAGCTGTACCTCATGCAAAATTAAATCCATGTTCTTTTATTTGCTCTGTGCTACCATGTCAAGCGAAAATGCTTCTGAAATGAATATCGTCTATAAAAATATTGGTACTAAGCTTATAGTGGGGAATTAAGCAAAAAAAAGACACAGTTTGCTGGAGGGGAGCAAGTTACTTCAGAGTTTTCAAAGTGTCTGCTTGGCTTGTGTTTCCTGGTGTACACAGCAAGCTTTGAGTGTTCATCATTTGACAACACTGTCACTGCCTCCAGCCTTTGTGCTAGACATTTGTACATAAACTCTTGTGTGGGTGTGTGTTTCTGTGCCTTAGCTGCTGTTAGTGCACCAAGAAACATTCTTATGGCTTCTACAATAAAAACCCATTTAATACTGAGAGACCTTTTACAGTGATAACTGGAATTCGAAACATGCTGTCCTAGGCACTGCGAGCTACTAATCTTTCTTTTTTTCTCCACATCTCCTCAGAGCAGCAGTAACTCTGGAAGTTATGATCAGTTTTTCTGCTTTTTACTTTTTTTATATGTATATATCTCATCTGTCTGTGTAGTCTCCCCAGTATTCACACCAGTTTTAAATGAAAAGGTAATCTCTGCATTCCTGACTGGCAGATATTTGTTATCCTCCTTTTGTCAGTAGCACTGATGGGTTCATGACCAAAAAAGTCTGCTAAGAATGAACACAAAGACTCCTTCTGTACTCGAGCATGCTGACATCTCGTTTCATTAGTGTCCACAACTTACAAGGAAGTGCTCTACTGCTGAGGAGCAGCTGTGCTGGGACCCTTTTCAGAGACACCACTGATGCTGTCTGCATTATTGAGCAGTGCAGAGCAGCAAGGGTGCGTCTGCTTGTCAGTGCTGAGGACATGACATCCACACACAATCACGTTCCCTGTGTGGGAAATGGCCTTCCAGGCTGGTCTGCTCTCACCAGCTGAAAGCCACTCGCAGCTGCAGTGCACTGGGTTCATACCTAGTTCACCATTTTCAAGAATTTCTGTTCACTGGTGTAGGCACATTGTTGATGGCCTCAACCATGCTATCCGGTACTGCTAATGTTTTCCAAGGTGTAGGCCAACTGTGGCCCCTAGAAAAGCTATTTGTGGCCTCAGATGTTACTTGTCTACACTTTTCATTCCAGATGTTACAGTTCTTCTATTTTTATCTTCCCAGTTATTCACTTTGCCTTTGTATGCCTTGAATGTGAAACAATATTTAGGTGAGAAGTATGTCTTTGTTTTTCCAAAGGATGCCTTCCAGAACCGTCATCATGTTTTGAAAAGTAAGAGGTATCAGTCTTTTTCTTCAATATTGTTTTTCTGATTTATTTACTGATGCAGTAAATCTCGTATTCCCTCAGTATGGATAACCTTATACCTCTGAGTTTTATTCATGTACTTCTTCCTTCCACATTAATTTTGTTGATTTTGGAACTGATGCAGCCAGTCCTACTTACTAGCTGTCTCACTGGCTTTTATAATGATAAAATGGACTCTTATTCATCTTCTGCCAGGGGGTTCTCCACTGGCCTTATGGAGAGTGCCTCTGGCTTGTGCTGCTGCTATTTTCCCGTGTGCCAGTGCTGTGTGATCACAGCTGGGCCTGGCAGTATCCCCCAGGTAACACAGCCCGCTCCTGTGCAGTGTCACTGCTCTGACTTACGGCGTCTGGCGAGGCAGGGACTGCCCAGAGTGGGTTGTCGTGGGCTCTGACTTTTGAGGGCTGAATGAACCACGGCATGCTTGTGGTTGGAAGGCACTTCTGGAGGTCACCTCTCCAGCCTTCCACCAGCACTACAGTTCATTTTTTGTGGAGTGATGGCTGCTTTTGCTCAGCTAATTGTTTTCCATTTTTGGTGGTTTTTTTCCCTCCAGAGTTCACTTCTGGAGGTCTGAGATTCCAGAAATGAACCTACTCCTAAAAATTTGGGGCGTATAGGCACCTAGAACTTTAAGACTGACTCTTCATTTTTAAATCAATTAGAAGCTTTTCTGTGCCTCTCTCTTTTTCTAAGAAAGATAATTTTTTTTTGTAGTGTGGCTTTAGTACCGAATTCTATAATAATTTTATAGTTAACTGTGCAAATTTGGAAAAAATGAAAGCTATTAAATTATTCCTCAAATAAAACACTGATTGAAACTAAGCTAACTTCTTTCTGTCTTGCTTTTTTGAAATGTCTGGTTTAAAATGCAGATCAGTAAGATAATTAAACTTTCTCTGGTTATTTTATGCATTTTGATAACAATACTGATGAGACTTTTAACTGCTCAGTTCTTCCACTGAGAGCATATCTTTAATTCGTTTTGCTTGATTGTTCAGAGCCCACTCCTGGACAAAAATTCTAGCAGAGAGCAGCTTCATTCTGTTTCTAAATAAAATTAATCCATGCTATTTAATATAAAGCCTCTTAATAATAACACCTTATCAATCTTCTGTGAGTACACTGGGGCTTTCTGAAGGCACAAGTATTCTGAAGCCTTGTTCTTGCTTGCTCAGTACTTGGGCTGATGGATAGTACTGCAGAAGGGAAACTGAAGAGACCCATCCACCTGAGAGCATCACTAAAACAACCACAGGAAATAAAGGTAAGATTGCTTTATCATAGAACCAGAAAATCATAGAATGGTTGAGGTTGAAAAGGACCTTAAAGATCATTGAGTTACAACTCCCTGCCGTAGGCACCTTCAGCTAGACCAGGTTTTTCCAAGCCTCACCCAGCCTGGTCTTGAACACTTCCAGGCATGGGCATGCACAACTTCTCTTCACAGGGAAACCTGTGCCAGGGCCTCACCACCCTCACAGAAAATATTTTTTTCCTAATATCTAATCTAAACCACTAAACTCTCTCCCAGTGTGAAGCCATTCCCCCTTGTCCTGTTTCTCCAGATTCTTGTAAATAGTCTTTCTCCATCTTTCCTGNTCCTCCCTGTGCTGTGCCCCCAGGGCTGGGTGCAGCACTGCAGGTGGGGTCTCAGCAGAGCGGGGCAGAGGGGCAGAATCCCCTCCCTGCCCTGCTGCCCACAGGGCTTTGGATGCAGCCTGGCACAAGGGCTTATCTACACTGTGTTTTGCTGTGGGAAAGGAAGTCCTAGAGAGATGACAGTCCCACCTGCCTGGTCAGCAGCCAGCTGAGGAACAGCAGCAGAACAGGAGACCACACCTATTTGCAAGTGAACTTCCATCTGTAGGTATCTACTTAGCAGGAAATACCAGGTGGCAAGAAAACATTAGTTGTCTATGTCTAATATTAGTTAGAAATGCTAAATCATTCTGTTGTCTTGGGCAGATCCAGACAGTAAAGTGGAACCAGTGAAGAATTCTGCTGTGGCTTCTGAGGTAGCACGAAGTGGCTTGTGGTAGCTCAAGAATGACAGAATCGCAGAAAATTCATATTGGAGTTGCTCCATGCCCAAAGCAGGGCCAGCATCCAAGGCAGCTCCAGTCATTCGTCACTCTGGTTTCTGTGAAGGAATCTCTGACGATGGAGCCATCGCTCTGGGAACTTTTCCAGAATTTTCCACTCTTATAGTAATATTTTTTCCTTATTTCCAGCTGCAGCTTTTTTTCACTGCAAGCTTTGACAGTTGCCTCATCTGGACTGTGCACCTTTGAGAAAGATTTTACTCTGTTTTCGGTCCTCTGAAGAAAAAGCAGGCTGTGATTTTTCCATTGTCCAGAACTCCTGCTGGTATAGAGACCTAGGCAAATTCCACAAAACAAATGGCAAAAACTGGAGCACTTCCTGTTTCCCCACTCAAACTGAACTTGGAAGAGGGGTGTGGTGTTGTCACCATAACTATATAAACCCATGCTGCAGTTTTGGTGTCCAACAGCACGAATCTTTCAGGAAGGAGGTGGGGGGAGGTGGGGGAAGATTCTCCCATCCTCACTGTCTTTGGTGAAGCTGGAATTTCACCCACAGAAGTGATTACCCAGACTTGCATCATTTAGGATCTGATGAAAGACTGTGTTGCAAACAGTGGTTGACAGTTCCTGTACAATGGTCCACAAGTAATTGTAGGTGACACTAGGCCATTCTGGAGAAAGTTATAAAGCAAAGCAGTTTTTCACACTGCTGACAACACAGCTTCTTCAGAGCTGAAATTACACATCTGGGGTTTATTGTCCTAGAAGCAGCGACACAACTAGTACTAGGGAATACTTTCTTATTTCACTCATTTTACTGTTCCTCCTGTGTCTCTTAGGAGTGCATCAAAAGGTTGGAAAGTCTCCTTATTTGAAGAAAAAAATCTTCCCTGTCTAGATGAAACTTTGAAACTTCAGTGGAATGTAGGCAAATACTCTGCAACATGTACATTACATTGCATTTGTCAAAAGTAGACCAGCTGGAGAAGTGGCCCGTGGGAATCTTGTGAGGTTTAACAAGACCGAGTCCAAGGTGCTGCACCTGGGTTGGGGCAACCCCTGGGATCAATCCAGGCTGGGCATGAACAGATCCAGAGCAGCCCTGGGAGAAGGGCTTGAGGGTGCTGGTGGGTGAGAGGCTGGACATGGCCCGGCCGTGTGCGCTGGGAGCCCAGAAACCCCCGTGTGCTGGGCTCATCCAAAGCCCCGTGGGCAGCAGGGCAGGGAGGGGATTCTGCCCCTCTGCCCCGCTCTGCTGAGACCCCACCTGCAGTGCTGCACCCAGCCCTGGGGGCACAGCACAGGAAGGACATGGAGCTGTTGGACCCAGTCCAGAGGAGGCCACCAAGGTGATCAGAGGGATGGAGCTCCTCTGCTATGAGGAAAGGCTGAGAGAATTGGGAATGTTCAGCCTGGAAAAGAGAAGGCTTGAGGGTGATCTAATTGCAGCCTTAGGGTACCTGAAGGCAGCCTACAGGAAAGATGGAGAGAGACTATTTACAAGTGCCTGGAGTGACAGGACAAGGGACAATGGCTTCACACTGACAGAGAGTATGTTTAGGTTAGATGTTAGGAAGAAATTCTTTACTGTGAGTGTGGTGAGGCCCTGGCACAAGTTTCCCAGAGAAGTTGTGGATGCCTCAGGCCTGGAAGCACTCAAGGCCAAGCTGAATGGAGTTCCAAGCAACCCAGTCTAGTGGAAGGTGTCCCTGCCCACGGCACGGAGCTGGAACTGAATGATCTTTAAGATCCCTTCCAACCTAGGCAATTCTATGATTCTGTGAAAACTAGAATGGAAGAAAAATAGATATGCAACCTAAAACTTAGACCAAAATACAGCTAATATCATTTTTAAGAGGTGATGTCTCTAGAAACATTTTTACTTTAAAATCCCAATCTAGTCACATCTCAAAAATAGCCAACAATTTAGAGATCACCTTATAATAACATCAAACTCTATTTTGTTATTTCATTATTATGAACTTTTATAGAAACATCTCCCTCCAAGACTAAACTCAATAAATATATATACACTTTGCCATTCTGTGAATGTCAAAGTCTTTGTTTCTGTTGCAAAAGAGGAGAGAAAGGGTTCCAGGTATTACTGATCAAAACCGCCTCCATTTGTCTCAACCACAGTAGTGGAAGAAACACAGAGTGAAGGAGTCTGTAAGGAAGCCAACGAGCATTTCCCGTGACATTTCTGTTTAACTTTTCCTTTTAATAGGGGATTTTAAATGCATGTTATTTTAACTGCTTGGAATACTGAAACCTTACCGTCTCAGTTGTGCTGTGGATTTAACACATATTAAAAACAGAATCACAAGTAGCTCTTTTATCCCCTTATGTAACACTTCGAAAAGGTTTACAATATTACCTACATGAGCACCTGCAGAGTTACTTGGGATTCTTTACACTTTAAAACGCTATCTGGAAATGTATTTTTTTTCAATGTGAAACACAAGCCAACAGAAATTATATTCGGTTCTCAAGTCCCTGTTGAATTTGCATAACTTTTTTCACTATTTTTCCAGGTGTAAGCTATTAATCACATACAAAGTGCTGGAGTGAAGGATATACAAATTCAAAACCAGGTGAATGGCAGTATTTTTCAAAATCATTTTAGGATTGGATGCAAGACTTGATGTTTTAGAGCCTATAACATTTCCACAAATTAAAACCATTTCACTAAGTTAATCTCAAAACTTTTGAAAAAGTTCTTTTCAGAACTAAAATGTAAGAATCAAATAAGCATTTCCCTAACTATTGAGTCAGCAATTACTTCTGGGAAATCCATACCCTGGAATCAGTATAAAACACAAGTCAATACATCAAAGCTGCTGCCCGTGCTTCTATAGACAAGTGAGTATTTTATGCAGTGAATCATTGAGTTGTTTTTTGGAAATATTTTCTTCTAGTGAAAAGAAGACACTCTTTTTCCACTCAGAACTCAGTGCATTTTGAAAATGACAGCTAAAATACATTTGGGGTTGGTTTGGGGTTGGTTTTTATTTTGGAAATGTACTTGCTGATATTTTCAAAATTAGGTTTTAAAATAAGAAATAATTGATAACTGTAAGTCTTACTCAAATTAAACCTGGAGAGAAATAGTAGTAGGTTTCAGAAACTCACACTATTTATAGTCATCTGTTGGAGATTTCATAGGTCTAGCTCAAATGAAAACTGAATCAACACAAACATTAATCTGATGTGGAATGAATACACTGAAAATTTTCAAGATCTATTCTCAGAAAACTACCAGATCAGAGTTTCTGAGACCCAATAGCTTCTGGAGATACAAATAGACATCCATTAGTGTGAACACTTCCCTGAAGCAAAGCCCTGAATACATCAAAAGTTGTCTACTCTGTATTTCTATTTATGGGATGCTCACACCATTAAGCATTTCAAACCTCAGGCAGGAGGTTCTCTTCAGCAGAAGGTGAAGAGATTTCCCATTACTTGTGCTACAGACTTTGCATAATTTATTGCTGCTTTGTGTAATTATTAGCAGCACTTGCCTGGGAAGAACTATGTGGATTATTTAATGCAGTTCCTTTAGTCATGTACAGCGAGTCTCTATAAACTCCTTCAGAAGTTACTTGTTAGAAGCAGTTAGTTCATTGCTCATCACTATTCTGTTTGAAAGATCATCTGAAAGCCTTCTTCTTTTGTAGTTTAGGAACCTTCTAATTTCCAGACAAACTTGATTTGAGAAGGCTTTTTTATCCTGATGTTCTGCTTGGACTTGAGTAACTGTCTCTTTCTGTTCATTCTGACATATTTCAAACATCCCGTGACTTGCCTACAGAGCAGTCAGCACTCATTACCCTTCCCAGCCTTGCCAGGGAGGGAGCCAAGCATGGACAGGGTTTACTGGGAAGGCTCTGACATGGAGCTGCACTCCTGTGGCTTTTGTATGAGGTTTGCCGTGCATCCAGTCAGCTTGGTGAGGGCAGAGAGCGCTTGGGGCTATCTACGAAAGACAGGTGGAAGTGTGGTACACACACTTGGAGGTTCAGACATATTTGTAGCTCAGAAACACACCTCTCCTAAGGAAAGATCTCCATTCCCCCATTTTTCTGGTATCCCTTGCACTCCACCTGTTCCACTTTGCATTACTCTCTTGCAAATGCGTGTCACACACAATATTAATGATCTTGATAATCGTATTTCAGCATTACAGGGTTGTTGCTTTTAGCCACAGTGTCTCATTGCAATGTCATTGCATCCTAAAAAAAATCATACCACTAGTCTGAGAACAGGGATGTGTTTGGATCGGCAGAGCTCCACATTTTACCACTAAATGTGGAAAAAAAATGCTAATGGATTCAGGAACAAGATTCTAAAAGCAATTTCCTGTCTAAGCTCTAGGATAAATGGTAAACACATCTCTTGGGCAGCTATTAGACAAAACCTATGCAAGTTCTACACTTTTGTTCAGAATATCGTTGGGAATCTTAACTCCAGGCTGGAAAGCTCCAAATGTTATGAAATAGTGTATTAAGGAGTATTACACTACTAAAAGAAAGTGACCAATCCACGAGTTCTACAACATCTCTTGTGTCACTGTTTTAATGCTAACTCTTAGAATAGGCCCCTTTGATTTAGTACAGACTTTTACCTGGCTCTGTGTGTTGGAAATAGGAAGGGCAGAGAATCTTTTTTTTAGTAAAAAATCATCCTTAAAGATAAAATACTGCCAGTTCCTAGATCATAATTCCTTTCTATTGGATACTATTTCACTTCCTTTTAAGTTGATGGGAATTTTGTTCAGTAGAAACAGGATTGAGCCTGTGGTCAAGCATTCACATGTGTGTAGAAAATATAAATATTCTCTGGGGAAACTCAAGTGCTATGACTCTCTGTTAGATCCTCATGTGACTACAAAAGGAATCTAGGAAAAAAACCCGATGTAACTTATCCATTAAACCTGATTTACCTCTGACTAATGACTCTTCAAGTTTGTCTTTAATATGTTATACTTTGAAACTTAATTTACTGTATATTTTATGCTTTGTTTCGCTGATTTATATGTAAGTCTTTAAAATAAAATAGAATAACAAATCTTAGAATAGTTCATTGTGCTGAAGTTACATTGCAGTTCACGATATGGAAAGCTGTAAATAGTGAAGTTCTGATTAATATTTAAATGCTAGTTAGGCACAGTGATTTGAAAACTGTCCTTTGGTATTGAAATACAGAAGAAAGCCTTCATATTCCAGAACACGTACAAAGGCTAATAAAAACAATGAAAATCAGACAATTTTTCTTATTCCTCGAGGAAGTGGAAAATTACTTGAATCAAACACGTATAATAAACTAAAAAATTGTTTATTCTAAAATTTTTAGGACTGACTGGGAAAAATATTTTCGCAAGTGATTCACATTCCAGTCCTATTGGCAAGGCTTCTTCAAAAGTGGAAATCAACACAAGCCACTAGAAATAGATTGGATCTTTATTTTGATTTATGAAGATGGAAAGAAGGTTTTGTTTGGGCAAGCACACCCTGTTAAATTTAATTAAGATATATGTTCTTAAATCTTCATTGCGATCACTATCCTGGGTAACAGGCCATGGAAACTGACACATTTCCAATTAAACCAGTCATAGGTAAAGCCAAACCATGGCCTGTACTTAGCCAGATCAGGACATGCAAGAGTGGCAGACAGGTATTTAAGCAGCAGGACACCAATTTATTAATTAAATTTCATGGGGAACCATCCATTCATCCTTTCTCACATCCCAGATGTTTATTTGGGTCCACTCTGTGTTTGCTTTGTTCCCATTCTTGATCTCCTAGCTCGAGGTAGACTGTCTCCATGCTCCTCTCCAGGAATCAGGTGATGGAGACCCCACAACTGCAACTGAAGGGAGGGGGAACAGTGAGCCAAGGGGAATATCTGCTCTGGGAAAGCTACAGGTTTCCTTTCTCTCCTCAAGCATAAGATCTCATTTGACATTTGGGTTGCCCCTTTCAATTTTGTCTCCTCTGAACACAGTCAAAAACTGTGAAAAATCATTTCTATCTTATTTCTGTTGTTTCTTTGAGGTCTTAGATTTCCCTGACCTGCACCTTCATAAAGAAAAAAGGTGAAAAACTCTGCCACTTTGACTCACTTGGACTCAGATCTTATAGCAGGAAACTGATCAGAAAAATATGAAGTATGAAGCAAAAGGTGTCCTGAAAGCCAGATCAGATATTAGAGTTTGAGTGATACAAATCTCTCAAACCTGTGTGAATAGGGAAAACAATTTTCTACATTTATATGGACACTTCTCCAAACACTCCATTATAAAATAAGCCTCTTTCAGTTTGCCAGCTGCCCACCATCCAAAGACCTGTTCCACATTTCTCCACTTCACTCCAACAAGACACAAGAGACAGGTTAAATCATTCTTAGTTTTCCAATGGGGATGATACTTTAACTTTCTTTGCTTCCATGGTCGGGGGACAATATGATGGGATAATCCAGTATTACAACCTGCTGTCTCTCACCTACACCTAAAGCTCATTCCACATTAGATTTTGAGCAATGCAGTTTATGTGGGCATTCAAAAGCAGTTGTACTTCACCAATTGAGTCTCTGCAGCTGAAAACTTAGCAGGAGCTCTGAATAATTTACATAATTTTATATATCTTTGTATTTTCTCTTGACTACTGCAATACATTTGAGTCTGGCAAGTTTGCAATTGGACATGTCAGGTACAGTTATAGGAGCTGTATATTTGGAGTCCATCACAATAGATTTAGCCTTTGATTAGATATCCATTTACAATTTCATGTTCTCCGAGCCTTCATCTATTTCAGACCATTAATTAGTCATATTACAGCACATAAGCTTTGCCTGTTCAGAACAGATTTTCTCCTGAACCTGAAAGGTGCATGAGTGTCCAAGTTTCTGCACCCTAAACTGTAAGCAGGGTCAGTTGTTTAATGCTGTGCCAGTCAGATTATTTCCTCATAATCTTCTATCCCCTACAGCAGGAAATATGACTGTGGGTGACATAGCTACACATGAAATCACCAAGCATGTTTTAAAATTCAAATCATAGCATTTAACTTTCCTTAGCAAGGATCACTGCAAGTGGGGAAAAACTGCCACCTACATCGAACTTTACCTTTCAATTTTTGAAAAGGTCTGGAGATGGGGATTGGGGCCATCTGCAAAGAAGATCAGCTCAAAAATATTTTCCTCCTGTAAGCTTTTTGGCATGATTCATGGACCATTTAGGGGAAAAAAATTAAGAGCCTGGAACGCATGGTACTGGAATACCCTGCAAACCACACATTCTGGTTATTTTCTGAACCTGCAAGAAAGAAAAACCTGGATGCAAATGATAACTTTATGTGGCCTTATTTTTTTGTGATGGGACACTACTTCAGAATTTGAGAAAAAAATTCCTTTTTCAGGGTTGCCCACAGGGCAAAACTATTCTTTGGGAGTGTTTTTTTCCTTCTGAATACATCTAGGTTGTCAGGTATGTGGGCATAGAAATGTCATCTTTTTATGTGTGTTTGTGAACTTCAGATAAAAAAAGTAATGAGAATCCAACTCTGGATAAAGAGAGTTTAGTCCAAGATTCTGAACTTGACTATACATTATGAAGATGTAATTATGAAAAATATCTGTGGCACATCTTGCTGTTCCATCAAGGCATGTGCTTAGCAGGGCCCAGTTGTGCTCTTGGTAAGGTCTTGCTGAGCCCTTTACCCACTGCTTTTAGCACACTGCTGACCCCAGCATTTTCAGGTCCCAGGAACACACGGTCTGTGTAACAAAAATGTAGGATCACATTGCCAGCTGCTGGATTACCCATACTGGGTATTGATTAATGTCACCAGCAGGGATAATTTGAGGTGAATTCCTGTTCTTTTCTTTCCTGGGTTGGGTGAAGAAAAGTGGGTAGTGCCTCTTTTATCATATTGCCCATCGACTGTGCCCCTAGAAGGTGCTGCTCTGAAAATCAGTGCCTCTGAGCATGTGCATGTCACACATAATAGGGCTGGTTCCCTGGTATTTAGTGACAGTAGTTTTTGATTAACCTCTTTGATTTGCTTAAGCTTATTTGCTGTAAATTTCAAGACTGACCATTCCCCCTCGCTGTCAAACAAATACAGTTCTTGACTGAGTGTGTGGGAGGGCTGAATGGCTGGAGAAAATTTTAAGAAGAACAAAAAGTTGCTCGCAGAAGAGTGTGTTTCCTTTCCAAATGCATTACGTTTTCAGATTAGCAAATATCATTTCGTCTGTGAGGGATCCCCCAAATCTGTAAAGCTTTACAGGTGTTTATTATAGAAGTTTTCAGTTAAGCCTGTTCTAATATTTGTGCAAACTGCTAGTAATCTAAATTACATTATGCAACAACCTGCTAGTTTTTGAGGTTAAACATATACTGACTGTAATAGGAGGTCAGGCCAATGTTAACCACATTTTGAACTGGCTCTTTACTATTGTGATGAGAAGAAATGAAAATACCAAAATGTGGCATTACAATTTTAAATAGCTCTTTTGAAACAAAACATATTTGTCACATTCAGACCAGGTATAAAGTTAAAGCAGAGGTGTGTGAAAAGGGACTTATTTCTCATTGTTTACACAGAAAGCCTGGGGGAGAAGAAGCAATAATACAATGTTAACCAAATGTGTTCTAATAATATTTATATATACATGTGTGCATATATATGTATGAATAGTATATATAAACCTGTATTGGTATTCACATAAAAGTTGATCAGGAGCTTTAGGGGCAGGAATAATCTTTCCATCATATCCCTTTCTAATACCTACAAATTTAACAAAGGCTCAATACCTTAGATCAACTAAACAAGGAGATTAATTTTAAAGTATTTAATTAGCAGGATGATAGCAGCTATGAGAACTTGCTATAGGATTATGGACAGGATTTTCTCCTGAGGCATTCTCTTGTCTTTGTCTGCTTACAAAATGAAAGAAATTACTGCTAAAGAGGCTTTTGTCATCTTAGTGAGTAACTTATGTAGCTGAAACCATTGAAACTTCTCCATCTAATAAGAGTAAATTAGGTAGCAGAAAGCATTGCAATTTCCTCCCTCCATACACACTGCGGTATTAGGAAAAATTTCTGGTTTATTGTATTTAACATTTTGTCATTGTTTGGTTTGTGATTAAAATAATTTTACTAAGAATTTCCTTTTGGTGTTTAGGTCAAGCAGGCCAAATTTTTAGTCAGATTCCTAGACAGGGATTCTTATTTTCCAGTGAGCTATACGACTAGATAAGGGAAATGGGGTAAGAAAAAAATTACTCAGCAAATATTCAGCAACCTGGGTAACAATCTGTTAAATAATTATATTGATAGATTTAGAAAGCATTATACCAGAGCATCTTTCCCTTTTTCCTTTCCTTTCCTTTCCTTTCCTTTCCTTTCCTTTCCTTTCCTTTCCTTTCCTTTCCTTTCCTTTCCTTTCCTTTCTTTTCCTTTCCTTTCCTGTCCTGTCCTGTCCTGTCCTGTCCTGTCCTGTCCTGTCCTGTCCTTGCCTTTCCTTTCCTTGTGGTACACAGTAGCAGTTTGTGAGCCTGGTGCACCATCTAAATAAACTGTCCTAGACCTACGGGTCCTGTTGCTACCACACGGATAATACAGCTACGTAGAAACAAAGGAGGGCACACGAGGAGAGACTTTCTTGGGTTTGGAATGACTCAGTAGCAAATGTTGTCCTTACTGTCTCATCTGCCAGGGCAGCCCGCGGCTCAGAGCAGCATCTTGCTGCTCAGCTCTGAGAGGGCTTTGAACTGTTCTGCCAGCAAGACCCCAGCTCTCCTCACATCTCCAGCAAAGCCCTCACTGGAGGTCAGACAGACAGAAAAGAGGGCCTGGCCTCCCTTCCTGCTGACCCTGGCTGCTGCGAGCCCTCTGGCTGACACGCGGGGATTGCCACTGCAGAGCAGACACCGGGGTGGCTTCAAGGTCTGCTGCTGCTGTAGCTGAAGTTCGGCAAGGCTGGCACCGGGGAAAGGAAAATTTGTTTGGTTTGTAGATTCACTTGCTGGTTCTTTATGTTTGTGTTTGCGTGAGAACTGGTCAGAAAGGAAGAATCCACAATTGTCCCTGACAGAAGAGCAGTCCGGTGTTCTGGGGCCATATCTCGGTGCAGGAATTGGGACGGCTCTAAGTTGGCAGAGAGCCAAGGTGCGGCACGGGAAGGGGGTGTCACCGAGTCGCTCTCGGCTAAAGCTCAGGCTTGAACTCTGCGCCTGTAAAAGCTAATAGGCAGAAACCCGCGAACACATGACACCCGGCTGTCAGCGCGATTTGCAAAAGAAGGTTTCCCAATATATTTACGTCAGACGGGTACTCAGCGAGATTAGGATCTCAGAAATCTCTGCGCTAAATGTGCCCATAATGAGATATTATCACCTCCTCAAGCTGTTAGCTGCTAAACAGAGGAGGCATGCAAAGGCAGTCTTTTATCCTTGTTTAATAGATTAGGAAATTAGGTGATCAAATACTTCTCTCCAGAGTGTTTAAGAGCTTTCAGGGAAAGAAAAGAACTGAACCCAACTCATCTCAAACATCTAAATTCAGTTCCTTGACTTTAAGGTCATCATTCCTTTCCTCTCCCCTCCTAGATTTTTATTACAAAGACCGCAATCACAAAATGTATCAGTCTTTACCGTTTGGTGTAAATAGTCCTAGAACCGAAAGCAGAGCTATTGCTTGATGAGCACAGTCCATTTTTGCGAGGAGGCTGCAAACTTGGTCTCCTGTGCAGGCAGTTTTGTTGCGGTGTGTGAAGCCGCAGCGTTCGCAGGATTACACGGGCAGGAAGGAGAGCCTCCCTGCTGCTGCTGGAACTGAAATCATCTCCTCGTGGTAATGTTTTCAGAGCTGATAAAACTCGTAGTCATGAACGCATTGGAAAAGAGAGGGTTTCAAAAACTCGTAGTCATGAACGCATTGGAAAAGAGAGGGTTTCAAAATCAGGAAATGCTCAGAAAGCATGATTGTTACGAGCTGTATAACCCCAAGACTTTTGAGCGGATTCTCAGTTTTGGGGCTTGGCAATACACAGAGACGCAGTGTCTTTCACTCAAATGAGCTATGATTTTCTATCTTTTTTTTCCCTTTTTCTTTTTTCCGCTTTTTTTAATAGTTACAGTTGGCTGATGTATTAACTTTTTAACAGCTTGCATAGTGTACCTTTTTTAATGAAGTATTTTAAAGTGCCTTAATTACTGAACTGCTTACATTTACATTTGCAGATTCAATGATTACAGGACTGAGGGATTCATTTTTAAATTAGATGGTCCCAAGTTTACTGCAAATACATGTACAATTATCTTCATCTAATGAGATACAGCCAACAAATTTCGAACAAATCCAAACAAGACACTTTTTAATCTGATGCAGTAAGGGTGCTCTTTATAAAGCTGTTATAGTACTTATTTGTCTGAAATCTATTTTGCTTTACACACAGTATAAATCAGTTTCATTCTATTAAAGTGCAGAAAAATAAAGTTTTTCAGATCCTAGATACAGGGGAAAAGTGTCAAGATTTGAGTGGGCATTGCCTCTTCATACTGAAATGGCTTCCTTTGCCTGTATGTTACAAGTAATATCCATTCTCTGTATGTGCTATAAATGCATCAAATGTACAGCAGTAGTTTTATGTGTGTGAATGAGCCAGGGAATGTGTGATTAGCAAGCCATTGTGAGGTGCTGGGAGAATACACTTCATGAAATGGATACCTCAACACAGTTGCCAAAAGCCCCAGATGATCATTTTAAAAGTGTTTTCAAATATTTATGGGTCTTTGGGGGACCTATAAAGACCATTCACTTTCCAGAAAACAGACCAATGTAATCTGAAGGAAAAATTATTTTTCTGGCCACCCAGCTGCACCAACTAGGTGAGATAGATTGATATTACTTGCACGTAGATAAGTCAAAGAATGGTTTTCTTAGTACGTGAAGATTGCAAATTTGCAGTGGAATATATCAAAATCCAGATTCAGTTTTGGAAAGTTACATTTGTTTAGAAGTCCTGTAGTCACTGAGGAGACACAAACTATTTCACAGCCTTCCTTGAAGCAGAGATAAACAACTTCAGCCTCTAAGTCTCTTGAGCCCCCTTTGCTTTCTGCAAATGAGGAAGTCAAATATCTATATATCTCAAATATGAGCAAAACCTACTATGAATCAATAGGGTCTGTTTCAGAAAGAATGCTTCTGTTTGAATATAGTAAATTACAAGCTACACATAATGATCTTCAGTATTGTTAGCATGGGAATACACTTTGGTACTAGTTATGAATATAACTAGAACAAGCCATTTTCTTTGGTTTCAACAGTTACAAGTAAACACTACGTTCCTAAGGCAGTCTGAAAGGAGAATAACAGGTATTTTAGTGTTTGAAACTAAATTTAAAGAAGCTTTAACGTTCTCAGAGCTGCAAATCTGGTAAACAGATTTCTTGCCCATCACATGTAATAAAAAGTATATTCAATTGTAGATACAGATGGAAAAACCTCAACATCAAAGTACTTAATTGGCCACCTACCATTTTTTTGTCTGCTATTGTGATAATGAATGATGTCACTGCAGTTTACTGTCCCAATCTTATTTTCTCTAGAGACTACCAAAGGTATTAAATTTCCACTTCCAGGATTTTTTTTCCTTCTTTCCAATAAGTTATTGCCATCATTTATACACAGATTTAACTACTCAGTGGCACAGTATCGACTGAATTGGGTTTAGTCGTGTAAAAAAAGCATAGAATAATTTCTTCCTGTCTCCTAGGACCTGTTCTGCTACCTGGTTCCAGTGGCCTCATCTTTTCCTTCCTTTTCTGTCGGGCTTGAACATCCCCTTTTCTTTATCACTTTTTATTTCTATACTGAGATAAATATGTTCTATCCGAATCACAGAAAATGTGTGTCATCAGATTTGCTCTCTGATCTAATTTCTGTTGACCTCTATCCATCAAAGGTCTACCCACATTCATTTCTCTGAAAGCTCTTTTGGCTGTTTTAGCAAATTTATTGCTTTTTCCTTTTAGAAAAATTGGAGCACCATGAATGCATGTATGAAAAGTATTCCTTTTTCTGAACTAAAAGAATAAGCCTATAGGATATATTTCTTCCTTTTTACTCAATCAGCTGCTTGTCTACTTCCAACAAGATAAAATGGCTATATGAAAAAACCACAAATGCAGAAATATAGCTGCTTTCTGTGAAAGACAACTTTTCTAATCACTATGGCAGCAGAAATTATCAAATTATAAATTTCTGCATATTAGATAGGGTTTTCTGGGGGAGAGGGGAAAGAGCACTTGGACAAAACAGAACTGTCATCAGAAGATGTGAGATAACTGGTTAAAGTAAACATAATAAAGGTGCGGTGTGAACATTTTCAAACAAATTGCTGTTAAATTTTGCTATATTTTTAGTCAGGCACTGCTAAAGTCTACATTTTCCTTATAGGGAAAAAAAAGGCACAGGAAAAAAATACAAGAGAAAAATGATTTTTACATCTCAGTTCAAGAAAAAGGGGAATCCATAGTTGTCTACGTGCCGCCAATTTATGTGGACCATTTCTATCGTTTTCATGCTGATAAGATGTCATTTTAGCCAGTTGTATTTAGTTTACATTCCAGATAATTCGACATGGAATTTGCACTGTAAAGAAAGGACCTGCATTAAAAAAAAAAAAAAAAGAGAGATGAATGTATTAAAAGAATGCAATAATTGTATCCCGCAGGGCTTTTTCAGCCTAAAAGTTTTACATAAGGTTGCAATTCTGTGTATTTTGGAGAGAATCATAGAACAATCTGAGTTGGAAGGGACATTAAAGATCATCTGTCCCATGGGCAGGGACACCTTCCACTAGACCAGGTTGCTCAGAGCCTCATCCAACCCGGCCTTGAACATTTCCAGGGATGGGGCAGCCAGCATTTTCCTGGGCAACCTATTCCGGAACCTCATGACTCTCCCAATGAGGAATTTCTTCTTAATATCTAATCTAAACCTACTCTCTTTAAGTTTGACGCCATTCCCCTTTGTCCTGTCAGTATAAGGGAAGGAGGAGCTAAAGTCCATCAACTCCTGGGAATTGGCTCAGTGTCAGCCTTCCAAAAGAAAGCAACAACATGGGGCCAATTTCTTTCACTACCCCGCCAGTGCTTGCCTCGCCCCATTGCCAGATCTGACTTCAGTTTGCAAGTCTTTGCAGGGACACAAAGGGGAATATCACAAACACCCTTCTGGAGTTTTCTGCATGTATCCACACAGAGATATTCCTCTTGTTGCCCTGAGAAAATCCCTTGCACAGGCGTTGTGCTTTCCTCCAAGGAGAGAGGCAGGACGGTCTCTGCATGTGCCGTGCCCAGAAGAAAAGTGCGTCTCACACGTGTGGTGCGGCTCACAAAAGTGGACACCTTGCAGCTCTCAGCCCTCTCAGCCTAACAGCAACTTCCCTTTGGATTTGTGATCCAGACACTGAGAACCCGAAGAAGGTGCTAACCCCAAAGAAGTTCCTGAACAAAGGGCCTAGCCTCTGATAACATGAGAAAAGCCTGTGTGTGCACAGAGCTGGGTGACGTTCGACTAAATTCACTAAGCTGTTCATAGAAGTGCTGAGCACAAGAAGGAGGATGCCAAGGGGATTGTATGATATGGTGGCCGGTTATAACAGGGGACAGAACTCGATGACCAAGGAGGTCTTTTTCAACCTTCTACTCTCATATAAGTGTTGAATGCAAATAGATTTAAGTCTTAGAGACTACTATATTTGATCTTACTCTGCCTGACATGTCAGGACCACCAGGAGGTAACTTGGTCCTATTCCGTGTGTTGCATGGCTCTTCATAGGTCACATATCAGAACAGACTACTCTGCCTACGGATTTATGGAGACACTCCAAAACCCAGAAATCAGAATATACTCTACTTGCCATTCCAATCTCACCATAGGCCCGCTCACAGTCAACAGCTGGAAACCGTGCAGCAAAGAAAATAAGTAACTCACTATCAGCAAACAGAAACACATATCTAACTGTACTTAAAATTCTAGGAACACATTGTAACTGCATTCAAGACTGATTAAAAAGGGAAGCAACTTTGAAATTCTGCCAGATATTTTCCAGCATGAGTGACTCCCTTTCTGTCTCGCACACAGAACACACTGAGAAGCTGTGTTGCACACTGCAGCAATCTCCTATTTCAGCATGAAGAAACTGTCAGAGATAAGGCAAGAGATATGTAATATTATAACCATTATTTATTCTAGATTAATGAAAGGGGAAAATAGCCCTTTTAGTTGCAGCTTGCATGCAGAAAAACATTAATCTTACAGAGCCCAGAGTGTCTATTGTATTCACAATATATTAGCAGTTAGCTGATCTATCAGCTGAGATGAATTATTACATTGGCTTACAGTGATATCAGTTTTCATTACAGGGCAGCCATCCAAGTCCTTCCCTATTCTGTTTGCACATCCTTATTTCTTTGCTTTTCCTTTACCCTTTGGATCCTCTCTGGCCTGGAGGTTGGTAGGCTGAATATGTTGGGCATTTTTTAATGTCTGATATGCATGAAGAATTAGAAGATGAAACCAATCAAGTAAACAGTTTTCCAGAGAATCTATCAATTTTGTACCACACCTTCTTCTTTTCATTGACCAAACTTCCTTCTCAGGCTAAAACTTGCTGCAGCTTGGGTAGACAGGGGCAGAAAGGAGGGCTGGGGGTGTTGGTTTGGTTGGCTGTTCTTTGTTGTTTTTGTTGTTGTTTGGAGTTAGCTTTGTTGTTTTGCTTTAATTGTTTGATTATTTGGGGATTTTTTACTCCATGTTACACAACAGTGGATCTACCAGCTAAATAAAGGAAGACGTTCCAGAGAGCAGCCTGCAGCCCTGAATATGTATGGTGCAGGATTTCAGGACAAAAAGAGAAAAAAGGTGGAGGAAGGATGAAATGGCAGGCTGCTGCCTAGTAGAGATGGCTCAGAAAATGCCCTCAAGGACAGATTTTCTAGCCTTTAATACTGCAAGTCTGCAAGCATGGCTTTGGACACAGTCTGAGCGAACCCATGGATCCTCCAGGACCCTCATGACCAGGTTCACTCCAGCATTTTAGCAGCTGTGCTCCAGGATGTCCCTAGGGCTACTCTTTCCACCTCCAAAGCTTCAGGTTTTGGGACAGGAAGGCGTGGGGGAGGAGTGGGGTGTTCATATAATTACTTAAAAATATTTTCATGTTAAATTGTCAATAGCATTTGACTGGCAGCAGTAGCAGTGCCTCCCTGATGTAGCACAGTCTCAACCCATGGGCAGCATCTGTACTCGTGTTCTGTAGTGCTGTGTTTTTAGTAAGAGTCTTGTGGGTGTGCAGCCCTGAGACTGCAATTGTCGCTGCACGGCGCCTCCCCGCAGGTTTCCTCAGCTGCCCAGGGGCTTCGGTGTGGCTACCAAGTACAGCTGGGGGCTCCACTGGATGATCAGGATGCTTTTCCATATGATGGAGAAAGGTTGAGTCTTTAAAATATGACCCTGTGTATATTTATAGATAGACGTACATGTACGTGCACAGGGATTTTGCAAAAGGAACTTCAGCAGGTTTTTTCCTTACTTAAGGGATTTATTTCCTTCCTCCACCCTCCCCTTGCTCCCCTGAGAAATCACTGTCTCTCACTGATGGCTTGCCTGCTTCAAGCTGTATTGTGTGATTTTTGGGGCAGGGTTTCTTGTACCTTGCCTATGTTTGAAGAGGAAGCAGCAAGCACCACTTCAAGTCTAAATAATGACAGTAATCATTTCCAGCAGACAGGCAATCTCTTCCTGGCTGGCTATAGTCTTCAGCCAGACTCTTCAGCCAATGTAACTGGCAGCCCTGATATTTCCTCTGAGCCTGGCACAGAGTTAGGATGTTTAGTAGTGTTCTAGATGCCAATTTATCAATTTAGTCCCTAAAGCAGTTTGATTTTGTTGCATGTGAAAATATATACTTATCTATTAAAGGAAATACAAGTGGAATAAACCAGGAAATATTAAAACACAGCAGGATGCAGTGAGATATGGTGTTTCTTAAACAGTAGCAGTAATCCTAATAAAATGCAGATGTAATCATGTTAAGGGAGCACTGTGGTAATAAAAAGCAAAGAAAGGAGCAAGGTGCGTAAAAAGAAGGGGGAGCCCTCGGGTGGAAGAATGACTCTGAATTTAGCACAGACATAATGTGGTGCCTGTTACAATTGAACAGATTTGCTTTCAAAGTGTAAAGTCAGTGGGTGGACTGCTTTCATGCCTGGTGTAACTCCACCGAAGTTGGTGGAATTACACTCATTCTGAATGTAGCTCTGTACAAGCAATATAATAAACTGTAGATATGAATAAAGTCAGATGGACAGTATTGGGAAAAAAGCATTCATGTGCATTTCCTTAAATGTGTTTGAAATTCGGGGCCCTTTTTGTTCATTTTCCAAGAATATTCACAGCGATCATATTTTGGTCACGGAAAACAAATATCTAAAAAATGCTTATTCTTTCAAGTTTTGTAGCTCCCCAGGCAATTTATTTGGTTTCCATCTTGTGTCACTTTTCCTACTGGGGAGCTGAAACAACATCACGTGACACAAGAAACCAGTTCCTAAACACCGCCAGACTTTTATTCTCTCTTTGTACAGTTTCTAACACAATGAGAAATCTGCTACATGACACAGGATTGTGTCTGTTACAGATAATAATAATAATAAAATTAATAATAATAATCATAATAATCATAATAGCCAAATAGGAAGACATTTTCTTTAATTGTAAGGCATTTAAAGAATAATGCAATCATCAGGTATAGTCAACATGGGTTCTCAAAGGGAAAGCCCTATTTTAGCTAATTTCAAATCCTTCTGTGAGAAGGTCAGCTGCCTAGTGGATGAAGGGAAGGGGGTCAATGGAGTTTTTCTGGATTTTAGTTAGGCTTTTGATACTTTCCCTCACAGCATCCTTCTGGACGAGTTGTCCTCCTGTGGGATGAGGGGGCTCAGTGTGCTGGGTGAGAAACTGGCTGAACAGCACAGCTCAAAGGGTGGCAGTGAATTGGGATACACCTGGCTGGACACTGGTCACCAGTGCTGTTCTCCAGGGTTGAATCTTAGGGCCAGTTCTGCTCAATGTATTTATCAATGATCTCAGCGTGGAAGTTGAATGCACCTTTAGCAGGTTTCCTGTTGATACAGAGCTGGGAGGTGATGTTGGCTCTCCTGAGGGACAAGACACATTGCAGAGGGATCTTGATAGGTTGGATCATTGGGCTGTGATTAATGGGATGAAATTAAACAAGTCAAAATGCTGAATTCTGCACCTAGGATCAAGTAATGACAAATGCAGTATAAATTGGGAGAAGAGTGGCTGGAGGGCCCTGCAGAAAGGGATCTGGGGGTGCTGGTTGGCAGCAAGCTTAGTCTGAGTCAGCAGAGCATGCCCAGGCCAACCCCATCCTGGGAGGCACCAAAGCAGCTGGCCAAAAGAGGGGATTATCCTACCGTATTCGGTGTTGGTGCAGCCTCACCTAAAGTGCTGAACTCTGGGACCCACAATTCAATAAGAATGTTAAGGTCTTTTCCTGCCATATGAGAGAACTGGGTTTGTTCAGGCTTGAGGAAAGAAGGCTTCGGGGAGACCTTAAAATTCATTTTTTGAACCCATAACAGGTGGCTACAAAGAAGATGGAGACTCCTTTTTTACAAGGAGTCGCATGGAAAAAATGAGGGGCAACAGGTACAAGTTACTCCTGCAGAGATTCTGATTGGAAAAAAGAGGGAATTTTTTCACAATGAGAACAATCAGCCATTGAAATAATCTTCCCAGGATGAATTCTCCAACATAAGAGAATTTTAGCATTTGACTGGACAGGGGACTGTGCCATCATGTTTAGTCAGTGCTTTTGCCAAGAAAGATTGGACCAGATGATCCTTGAGGTGCTTTCCAATCTGAAATGTCATGACTCTGTGAATGCATCCAGAGGAGGACAACAAAGCTGGTGAAAGGGCTATAAGGAATGTCCCATAAAGAGCAGCTAAGGACTTTATGAGGTTTGGAGAAAAGCGGACAACTTCATTGCTTTCTGGGTAGGGGAGTGGAGAGGGAAGTGCTCAGCCCTTCTCTCAAGGATCCAGAGATAGGACATGTAGGAATAGTTCAAAGACGCACCTGAGGAGTTTTAGACAGGACATTAGGAAGCATTTGTTCACCAAGAAGGTGGCCAGACCCTGGAACAGGTTTCCTGGAGACATCGATGCCCCAACTCTCTCAGTGTTTGAGAGGCATTTGTACAATGCCCTTAGTAAGATGCTTGAACTTTTGGTAAACCTTGAATTGGCCAAGAATTTTGGCTAGATGATGGTTGTAGGTCCCCTCCAACTGAAATAATTTAGACGAGTCTAAACCTTTCCTACTTGTGTTCAGAAACAGTGCTTATCAATAACCAAAACAAGTGTGCAATGTAGAATGTGAAAAAATACCATAAGAATCATTTGATAGTGGTGAGAAATTGAAGGAAAATATTTTGCATAGCATTTTACATATGAAAGCATGTCAGTATTGCAAGAAAAAAGGAAGAGGTGCATTTCTTTATGTATCACATACCATTATTTGCTACTAATAGAAAAAAATTAAGATCTCATAGTCAGTCCATTGTCCAAACATATATGTGATTTTTCCTTTCTAGCCCAATGGAGTTTTAGTAGCCCACTCACTGTTTAGGCTTAACATATATTGCCTGTCTTAAGGGTTGTTTGAAGTTAGATCTTGATTGTTCTGCTCAGGTCCTTGGCAATTTAGTTTGGTTTCCAAACATTTTTAAAGGTCAGTATTGCTGAAAAGCTCTTGCTTGGCTGTTCATCTTCTTCCCCTGTCAGTGGAGATAATGATCCAGGGTTTGTGAGGTAGCTTTGCTGTTGTAGGAACACCTGACATAGTGGAAGATGACAGAACCACACTTCTCCAGGGTGGCAAAAAGAAGGCTTAGTAGTGGTTAATAGCAGTCACTGAGTTCTTTAAAGGCAGTTACAAAGATGAAAAGACCAAACTCTTTTTGGTAGTGGCAGAATATAGAGCAAGAAGAAAAAAGAAACAAACATTCTGGCTTGGGAGGTTCAAAATGGGCATTAGGAAAATCCTCCTCACTGAAAGGGTGGTGCTGCCATGGAACAGGTTACACTGGGACCCTGTAAAATCTCCATCCTCAGAGCCAGACAAAGCCATGGATGACCTGATCTAGTGCTGGCAATAATCCTGTTTGGAGCAGGGGTTGGGACTAAACAACCTCCAGAGGTCGCTTCCAACCAACACTATGACTCTATCATTCTAATATCTTTTGGGTTTGGTTTGAGGTTTTCTGTTTGTTTTTCATTTCTCTGGGCCCCTTTGGCTGACTTTGGGCCCTAAGGAGTCCTCTTCCACATTATTTTTTTAAAATGCTATGCCTTCACATTTCTGCAGTACTTTTAACCCTCTGGAAAACTGACCGCGAAATGAAACAAAAAGTTTCTCTGCTCATGGACTCATCCTGTGTCTGTGAGGATTTCTCACAAATATCAACTGGACACAAATACAAACCAGAAGGCCTAAATGGCAAGCCTGAGTAGACACTGTCTTCAGTTGTGCAGCGGTTTACATGTTCTGTATAAACAACCAGAAATCTCAAGTAATGTTTTGGTTTTTTATCCTGGAAGAGGGACAGAAAAAGAGAAAAAGGGTAATAATGCAAACCATACTCTCAAATATCTTCCAAAGCTATTAAATTTAACACTGGGGTACAATAAAGAAATAGTCAGATGATTTACACATATGAGGACCCATATTTATAAGAGATCTGAATCAGATTCTGGATTGGGCATGTGGATTTGACTTTCCAGAGGAACAACAAACAGGAATTTTGGTGGAATCCTGCAGTTGTCCCTTTTTTACATATACAGGTCATGATATATTACAGTTATAAAAGAAACTACAGCACTTGTACTCTTCTTGATTTTGCTTGTGTCAATGCTGTAATGTCAAGGCTTCCTCAAACACATCCATATGTGCTATTGATGTTTTACAGGATGTGTATTACTGTTTTTCTCTTTAAATACTCCTAGGAGGAAATTTAACACTCTGAATAACACTGCTGTTCCCATTTAGTATGAAGAAAGAGGTTTTTCTTGAAAAGAAACTTCCTTTTAAAAATAGATCCCTAATTGTCTGAGATGGCCCTAATAGAACTCACTTTTAATTACCCTTCATCCCTCTCCTCTTTGACGACAGCACTACTATTACCCAGTCCAAATCCATGAAAAGGTGAACGACCCAAGAGATTCTCTTCAGGAAACCAAAAGCCTCTGTGGTCTTGCTTGATGTTCCTCCTTAGCCAACCATATCTTGTTTAACTGAGGCTCTGTTGAAACTTCTTTGTTCTCTTCTGATATGAACTGTCTTTCCCTTGGTTTTGCATCCTTTTTAAATGAATAATGTGTTCAGGTATCTTTTTCATGCACTCATCGTTCTTTTTTCTCTGGGAATGGTTCAGCTTTTGCATCTTTCTCTGTCCAATGAGCAGCCTTTTGGAACCGCTTAGTCCAATACAGGTCAGCCAGGCTTCAGCTTCTCTCATGTTTTTCAGACTGGATGTTACTGTCAAATTTCTACAGACTAGAAGATTTAAAAACAGGCTCCCTATGCCTTCAGGCTTCAATTCCATAAAGGTGATGTCTTTTCCCCCACTCCTAAAAACACCAAGGTGTTGTAATGGAATTTGGCATCATGCAGGATCAGACATCTATATAAATAGTCAAATCCTTTAAAAATACCATTAACACTCAGATTCAAGATGAGGTTTTCTATAAATAGAGGAAATGATACATACATTCAATACATTCATTTTAGATTCCCATCCCAAAGTCTCTTTGTCATTCAGCACATGATGCAACAAAAAACAGGCTTGAATCAGAGTCATATTTTAACGCTCTGATTTTCTCCATAGCCTCAGATGAGCAGTTGTATTCACCTAAGCCATTCTTCTGATTTATAACTTCTCACCACTCAGACCTTTGCTCATGTAAAAGCTAGGAAAATCTACAGTGACTTTAGCATTAGGGATAGACACGACTTCTTTCTTGTTCTAGGCATGAGCTAATCACTGCTGGACATTAATAACTTTCTTTTTTCTATTTATATATCTGTTTTTACTCGGTTGTCTCATAACAATGACATTTCCAATTATTCTCACATATGTTTTGATACTATAACAAATTCTCTTTAAAAAAAGACACTAGACCCAGGAAAATCTGGTCTGTGACTACTTAGCCTGCTGAGATTATTACTGATGTGAGGATTGATCTCAAATTCCCTTGGCTTTTCATATGTTACTGAGCATAACTGTAGGAATGCACATTGGTCTGCAAAATGAGAACTTGGATAATGCAAAAGAATAAAAATTTGGGTGATGTAAAAAATCTTCTCTGATTGGAATCTGGCCTGGAAGCAGAAAATCAGATTTGCATGTTAACACGAAGAACATATACCTATATCTCCAGAAATCACTTCCCCCAGCTGATTTTCTTTGTTATTGGAAGGGGGAGGAGTTTAAAGACCAGGGAGGGAACGTGGAAGGTGAAAAGCAATTTATAGTTCGTTGGCAAAATTAACCCTTTGTCTATAATTCCTCTGAAAACAAGCAAATATGTTTGGGAGTTCTTTTCTGATACACTCTCACCCAGAAATGGATAGAAGAGCACAATTTTCTTAACATACATAACCACAAAAAGGGACATCTGATAATAGTCAACAGTGACTGAGATGCAATAAAATGCATTCAGTATACGGTAAATGTTATTTGTGTTATCTATCACTCACAAAAATACAATCAAAAAACCACACACATCAAAATCTAACATTGACCTTATGGTTACACATGGATCTGTATCAAAATCATCAGTCTGAATGCTCCATCTTTGGGAAAGTTCAGTGTGGATTTAAAGTTTGTGGCTTCCTGCTGTCTCCATGAAGAGACTCAGCCAAAGTTTTGGTTCCAGGCACTCTTGAACACTGTCTTTAAAAAGTATTTTAGGCATTTATTATATGGCATAAAGAAACAAACAATAAAAAAGCCATATTTTAGATTTCATTTAATTTTTAACTCTCCTGGCTGTTCTGAAAGACTCCAAGCAGATATAGGTAGACTTACCGGAGCCTCTTTTACAAGTACAGAAGTGGTATTTTAGTGCTCATATTTGTTCGATAACTGAGAATCCTTTCAGTGCCAATCTGTGCAAAGAGGACAGAAAATTGGGTCAACTATTTGGTTACCCGAGGTGTCTGAATTTTAGACACCAGGTGAATGGCCAGACTTCAAATTGCCCCTCTCAATAATTTCAGCACCTTTTACCCCTTCTTAAAAATATTTCTATTCCCACCCTTTCTCCATCCACCTCATTGATCCCAAGAAATTCAGTAAGATTCTCTGACTGCTTTTGCAAAAGATGAACATGACTTCCTCAGAGTACAATAAATGCTGATAGAGATTTTGCTGCCCCAGCTATGAAGACCTCAGGGCAGGCTAGGTTAGGGTTGCTTTACTAAAGAAAAAGGAGTGAAAGAAAGGTGAGTGATGCACCAGTATGCTGAGGAGAGTCCTGGAGAGCCAGATTTTGTGCCCATTTAGCACTTTTGAGGTGAGAGGGTTTGTGAAATCACTACCGCTCGTAGGAGGGACTACTGTCATCCCACACCGTGGCTGCTGCTATTTCAGCTCAGCAGCATGTCTGTGGCAATAAAGGGTGGTCATTCTGCCACTCCTGGAAGCCTGTTACCCTAGAAATTGCTCTGCTTCACTGTGCCTAAAGCCTGACCCAGCTGGTATGCCAAGAGCCGGTTTGTTAGTACTGGATTTGCTGAAAGATTGGTCTAAAGGCACAGGGAAATGTGTGCTCACACCACCAGTGGAGCTCCCAACACGGACATTTCTTCACTTGTCTGGGCGGAGCTGGGCAAGTCTGGCAACTTGATGGTTTCCACCTTCAGTAGCTTTGCTTTTTTGGTAGCAAAAGCCTTTTTAAAAAACCATTGTGCTCCTATGTTGAAAGGCAGTGGTTCAGCCTCATGGCTCTTTGGAGCTGTAGCAGACAAAGGTTGTGCATGCAAGACCACTGCAAGACCACTGTTGTGCTGAAACACTGAATATATTGCTGCATAAAAATCTGTGCAAATTATGAACCCAGCAGTGACTATTTCCCCTCTAAAATTACTTCAAATGCCCATAATTTCTCCTCTTTAGGCTGTTCTCATATTTACTGTAACATTATAATTTTATCTAATAACTGTGTAATCCTTTGGCAAAATCTCACTCTTCTGCTCGTCCTTTGGATTGAGATGCCCGTTTGACTCACTGTCCATCCCTCAAATGCATCTTTCACAGTTTTTGTTGGGTTTTATTTGAAGACGGGGGTGCTTAAAAGACAGATCCAAGATCCAAGTCCTCTTGTGTCTCTTAGCCTGCAATAGATCTGTCATTTCCAAAGCCTCTTGAAGAACAGCTAGAGTGTGCCACTTCAGTTTCCAGCTTTGAGGCTAGAAAGCTGGAAGTTCTTGCTGAACAGATCTCAGTAAAAGCACCAGCAGACCTCAGTTAAAAAAAAAATAAATTATTGACAAGCTCTGTTGTAGTCATCAGAATGAAATGCAAATGCACAAGTGTCTGAATCTGCTTGTTTTGGCATCTCAACCTACAAATCAAATTGTCATATGAAAGTGATCTTTTTGGATCTCCTGTCTTCCAGATGGCATCTTTCCCATGTGCTCCTGACATTCACTAGCTCCATCATACCTGCGCAGTACTCTGAATGTAGTTCCCCAAACTGGCAAAATTAATTGGAGGCTCATTTCCCACTAAAATAATGTCCCGATTGTATCTAAGACTATATCCTAGGGGTCGTTGATTTGCCATTTAGTGAGGAAGGGTTTTTTTCAGTTGTTCCCAGACAGCTGTGCTGCTTAGAGATTTTTAGCCTGCCAGGGTTGATGTGATCTGAGGAGCTTCTCAACACAAGCTCCAGAATGCAGCACCCCACCACCATGGGCAGTGACTGATGAATTGAAAGGGCACTTGGACCATGCTGCCTTTGCCCTAAACTGAGCTCTTGTGCTGCAATACAGTAGAGGAAGGAAAAAGCATAAATTAGCAGAACCCTTCCTAGGCTTCTTGGGGGACTCTTGAGGCCAGCTAAGCCTGGTTTGTAACTTCTGCTTCACTTGATGGAAGAGAATGGTCCAGCTGTCATCCTTTGCATTTGGTTTTTCTGAGCTTAGGGAAACACAGTCTGAAAGGCACTCGTTTCATAAAATGTAAGATGCCTACATGTGAGCTGGTCCCCCAGGCTCCCTTTGCTACTCAAGAGAGAGCAAGAGACTTCCTCTCATCCTAGGCAAATACCTAGGGAGGGTTAGTGGAAGTGTGCTGATATCTTTCCATTCAGTACATGGGGGACTTCAGACATCGACACTGTAGGTGTATGACACTAGGTGAGGTGAATCCTTCCTGCATGTCTACATAACACTTTGGGACAGTTCAGGGTTATTCTTTGAGACAACCTTCATGTTAATAGTTCCATTACTATAGGGTTCAATTACTTCCAGCTACATTACCAAACCCTTCCTGTCCCCTGTTTTATATTTCATATTGAAGCCACTTTTAAAGTTCTGACAGTCTCTCAGGGAAACACATATCTTGTTGATGGTGGACTGATAAATGTATATTCCATATTAGCATCACTAGGAGCTCATAAGCTTTGTGCTGAGAAGGAAAGCTACCGCAGGATTCACCTCATGGCCATTTAAAGTGATTACCCGTAGGCTGAAAATTATTGTGTCACTATGCTCTTCAACTAGAATGAACTGTTCTTAAAATCATAAGTAATCTGTTTTTAAGGATCTGCAAATAACAAGAAGCTGACAAAGTGAAATTCCCTCCCCTCTTCCCCAGACTCACCTTTGTTAAACCTTTGGATCTCTGTTACTTTCCTGATTATGCGGCTTATTTAAAAATGCCCTACTGTGTTATCTGTTTTTTTCAGATATCAATAGGTGTGCTTGGCTTTTAAATAGGTCTGAATAATGGAGAAATCAGTCTGATGTAAAAGCAGAAGGAGCTTACATTTATGGTGGTAGCAATAATGATGGTACAACATCACACAATGGCTCCTGGAAGCAGACAAATGTCAAAACAGCATGAAAAACTCCTCTTGCACACTGTAAAGACTGCCTAGAATTCTCCCAGAATAACATACACAATCATTTTGATGAATTCAAAGCTGATATCCATGTCAGTCTCTCACAAAGACAGCTAGTTTCAGACAGGAACTAATTGCACTGTCTTGTTTAAAAACAGAGAAATCATCCTTTGTTTTAGGAGATTTTCTCTCTGGCGTTTTGCTGTTCTTGCCTGAAAACACGCTGTGTGTAAAATGGTCGCGTGAAAGGGTTAGCAATCTGAGACACAGTGGTGGACATTGTTGGGGATAGAACAGCACTTTTATTTGCCCAAGAGAAGGATGTGGGTGATGATCTTTGGAGAGCTAGCACACCTCAGTGGAAACTGCATGTACTGCAATGCACAGCGTTTTTTAATAAAATTAATCTGTGTTGCCTTAACACAGTCACGCATTTCACCTGGTTACTAAGGTTTTGATGTATTTGTTCTGCTTTGGTTTTGTTGCTGATGTTGTTTTCAAGCTTTCATGGTTCTCCATTTTCATGATAAGTGGAATTTGTAAACAGATTTCTTTTTAACTCACTGGGAAGAGTCTCTTTAGGAGGATAATATCTAAGGCAATAGCACTGGGCTTTCTGCACAGCCTGCACTTTCCTCAGTAATCTTTCAAAAGCAATCACTGACCTTGGAATACTGATAGTAGTTACGGATTTAATTTTTCAGAGCTGTCCAGTCCCCAGCACTCCAGATGAATTCAGAGGGAAATGTGGATGGATATCCCTTCTGTGACTCAGGCCTTGAGTTTATTGGAAACAGAAGTGAGCCCTCACAGTCTGCTTATGCTGCTGCTACAGATCCTGTGCCTTGCAAGGCTGCAACCTCCATATTCTCCACTGCTGGTTCAAGCAAAGATTTTTTTAATGAAATGAAGTGGAAAGGCACACACCAAATAACCATGTGAACTAGGAGAAAATCCCATTCCTGACCAAAACCACTGTTGCTAGAAAAGCGCATGGAGTAGAATATTGGGTTTGTGTGTTATCACCTTCCACTGCACATCTGCACTATAGCGAGGATAGATGCTGTCAAAATTATAACGATTATGGTACAATGAAGATAATAATAATGGTCTTCAGTATAAATGGAGAGCCATTTCTTCCTTCCAGTTTTCAAAATAAGTGGGACAAAGAACCAACATGTGAAAAGAGAATTTTTTTTCTTATAGTTTAATGCATATAATAATTATATGGGTATGAGCTTTGCTAGCAAATATTTGTCCTTTATTTTTTCATCTGACTACATTCCTATGCGGTGTGTCTGGTTTTCAGTTCAATTTCAGCCCTGATTGAGAATTCTGTGCAATTACCTTCTCACAGTAATATGTTCTATGAAGTCCTGAATAACTGTGGGTTTCATTCACTTCCCACTGAAATCCCGCAGAAGCCTCCAGCCTACCTTTCCCAATAATCTTAACATGTGACTTATCCCAGTGTATACAGAAAATTATTTTGACTAGTAGATGACTTTTTTAATTGTCTCACTTTTAAAATTCTAATTGGCCAGTTAAAGTACAGAAATCGATCGTGAGGGTGTTTGAGAGAATCTTGTACTGCTCCTCCTGGAGGGGAACATGAGGCTGTGTGGCTGTTGGAGCACACATCTCAAGGAGGAACAGAAAAACATGGTTTCCTAAGGTACCTAAGTACTGTTGAAACTTCAACCTCTAACTAGTCAACAGGGCACAGTCACTGGTGTGGGTATTTTTATTGCTGCTTTTTTAATCTATTGTAAAGAAACTGATTCACTACATAAGCCCTTTACCTGACACACACACAAACACACCCCACAAGGACAATGAAACCAGGAACAGTAGGGAATCCAGAGAGACAATGAGACTTGTAACAATGCAGAAAGATGTGGAAATACTGATCATCTGCAGCACAATATGCAGGAACATCAGGTTGAATGTCTTTGCTTGCTCTAAAGTTTCAAAATCTTTTATTGAAAAACAGAACCAGCATCTTTCTCCCTTGTTTTCAATAGCACTAATCCATGATATTCTTCCTTCCAATTTAATCACCTTTATGTCAATTCCAGTTTTGAAATCATTAACACATTCCAGCAGATGAGGTACACTGGGTCCTAAAAATGGTCACAATAAGGACAGTGTCTGCGGTTTCTCGTGCTTCTATAAATGAGGCCTCAAAATGCAGATGCCCTTATCAGACACCTCTTCCTTCTTATTTTTTGAGAAGTTTGTAAATGCCCTCTTACAAAATACTGAAGAATGTGAAAGGTGTGAGTTTGCTACACATGGTGTGCAGACTTCATTACTGATTCCCAAAACTTGGAATAAAACATGGTCAATTTCTTCCTTACACCAAATTGTTCTCTCTGGCACAATGACTACTTGACTGTTTCTTGTAGTAATAATTATTGACAAAGGGACAAAGCATGGAGCAGTCAGATTTTGCCCCACTGTTAGTTCCCATAATTTGGAACTCTGATGTCTTTGAAATAGTAAAAGATATCCATAATAGATGTGATTTCTAAGATCTTCTGTAGGAGTTCTTTTCAAAAGCTGTATTGTTTCCATGGATGCTGCCGTATAATCTAATTATTCCTGATGGGTTGCCTATTGTAGCCCAGGATTCTTCAAAGGAAGGGAAAACAGCAAGGTAGATCATTTGAGCAAAAAATCTTTTATTTGTTTAGGACAATGTTTCACAAAAGCTCTATCTGGGAAGGAAAAGAAATCTCTTCTGAGCCTCCTTTCTTTCAGAATTCAAGTTGCTATAATCATATAAAGCAGCTCTGTGTACTGTATGTTTTATCCTTTCCTTTCATTGGATGATAGAAGACATTTCAGCCCCATGTTGGGATGGGGTTTTTTTCCCACTGAAAAATTAAATCATTTATATTGTAAGATCTACTGTAGACAAGTAGGGTAAAGCAACCCCAAGCAGTCAGAGAATACAAGCCAGGCCCAACACCTGCAGCTTGTCAAAGGAATTATTCCACTCAGCTCGGTTGGAATCTTTTTTGTGGTAAGATACGCAGCGGTGCAAAGGAGTTGATATTTACATCCACCTCATTAAAGTGAATCAGTTTCCTATTATCCCAGAGTCACAAGTTCCGAGACCATATGATGAATCTCACTTGGTCTGTGGTGTGTGCAACTGAACTGGTGCTGACCTTGGGCATTGTGCTAACGAGTCCCATTGCATGTGCTGTTTCTCAGGACACCTTTGCACCTGCATAACTAGGCTCCAGCCAGCTTTTCCCAGGGAAAGGCCTGAAACTGCACTTTGTCATGTCAAATAACAATACCCTGAGCACGTGAGCATGATCTTGTCTTGCTGTGAACGAGTAAATAAATGAATGCTTCCCTTGCACGTGCCACCATCCAAGGGACCACATTGTAACAATATGGCCGTGTGGGAAACTACTGAATGGATAGAGTTGGAAAAAGATGGAAGCTCAGAACTGTTTGTCCCCATCATCCACTCCTGTCTTGGAACTATTACCATGGTACTACTATTTTACACAGCTAGCTTCTGTGGTTTGGATTTTTGCTATCCTTTTATGTATACATGAAAAGATTTGCCACTATTTAAATGTTGTCTTCATTTGTATAGTCTACAAATAAAAAAAATCTATATGGATTTTCTTTTACCTGGCCTTTCAAGAGCAATTATTTTTACAAAAATGACCTGTATTGCTCCTATATCATCATTATTCCTATAAGAGCCAATGGTTCTGCCAAAGCCCTAATCAGCTTTGTTTCCTTCTGTGATATCTACCCTTAACAGCTGAAGATAGTTTGCATTAATAAATGGTATTCAGCCAGTAAACTGCTTTTAGGTAGGGTTTCCTCCAGTGTTTACTGACAGATGATTCAGAGCTCTAGTTTTAAAATCTGTTCAGCAGCCAGAAGCAGCAGCAACAGAGACTAATTTCCAGCCTGTGTCACTCCTTAGAGAAGGATTCTCTGAGCAACATAGACATGAACTTCTGGAGGAGGGAGGGAAAAAAGTGAGGGGTGGAACCAAAGCTGCATATATCTTGGGAAAATTAATGGAAAACTTTGAAGTCTGTGGTCAGTGGAGCTGAAGGAAAGGCCAACATTCTTGTTCTACACAGTCCCAAGAGAAGGTGATATTCTGTACCTTTTTCCCTCCTTCTTGATTTTCACTATTTAGTCATCTGAGATAACGGCATTATACTACTGAAACGTGTCTATTTCGGGTCTGATGCCTCACAAACAGACAATATTCTTCAGTCAAATTACAGATAAATTGTTTGCTTTAAATTAAATGGTTGGATTTCCCTTTGGCTAGGGCTTCAGTAATCACAGGGATGGAAAATACCGATACAGTGAAAAACCTGATGTGCATTCAGCCCTGAGAGTGGTGCAATCTGCAGGAGTGAGTCCCAGAGCCCATCTCCTTTGAAGGTCCTCTCTCCCTTGTCGAAAGAAACTACGTTCTTTCCTCTAGTTCAGCCAGTTTCCTCTTGTGTGAAGCCACATGAAAAGGAAGTGAAGATGCCTCTCCAGATAGTAGCTGTTATCCTGGAGGGATTCCATTCAGACCGTGGGCAATAGAACACCACACCCTGCTTGAATTTTTTTCCAAGCACGAGGGTTGCCTTCTACACCCAAGCCTTATTCCAGCATATGGATCTCTTGTGTACATATTTAACCAATGGAGACTGAAAGTAGCAAATAACATTGCCATAGATCTGAATCCAGTACAATGAAAAACTCCAGCTCTAAGTCTTTTGTATCTAAACTTTATTTATCTGTATTGGAGCACCAATTTTGGGTAGTAAAGCTGAGGAGATTACATAGTAGTAGTAGTCTGAAAAATATTGCACTATAAAATACTGTTTTCCAAGTACCAGGAAGTTTTATACATCTTACAAGGAGGGACAAAATTATGGCTCAATATCAAACTCCAGAGAAGCTGTAATCTGAAAAACTTAATTTTAGCAGAAGTACTTAAAAGGCACTGCAGACATCCTCTCAAGGCATGGTTTGCTTCTGATAATCCAAAGTAGCAGGAGATGCAGAGAAAAAAAATGTTCCCAGGCTGATTTTTGATGAGACTTGAGTTATTCAGACAGCATGGAATACTTTCTTGGCATATATCATATTTTGGGATGATACTAGATTTCAAGTTTTCCAAAAGGACAGTTTTCCTACAGCAGTATTTTCTTTAGGTTCTAAAAATATTTTTCCATTTCCTTTTTTTTTTTTTTTAGACAAGCCCACTCATACCTCATACATGGGTGTGTTGAACAAACACAGCATGATTCAGGAAAGATGCTTGGAAATGCTTTGGGCAGGTTGCTTAAAATTTTGAAATTGATTCCCCACAGCACAAGCAGTAAACAGAAGATAATCCTGCTGGTGTGTGGTATAAGCATTTTAAAAGTGCAGAAGTGCAGAATCCTGCAGAAGCCAGTTGTGGCTACTCGGGCTGAGAGCAGTTCATGACATTCTAAAATTCTTAATTTTATTAGGAGCTTAAAGATATTACAATTTGGTGATTTTTAATTGTTTGTTTCCATGTAAACAGAAATATTCTCATTTGATGCATTTTCTCTTGTTTACAATATCCTTGACTTCCCATTACTACTGAAGCTGAAAAGAGTAAGATGACGGTCACAACCTCCCTACAGCCAACTGACATGGAAAACAGGCTGCCTTGGATAAAGGTGGTTTTTATCACATGCTGTTAATGCAGCCTCTGACAATAAATTATATCTTAATTACATAGAATCATGGAGCTATTCATGGTGAAAGGAACCTCTGTAGGACCTGAGGTCACTTGAGGTGTTCAAAGCAGGGTCAAAGTCAAGCCAGGCTTCTCTGATCTTTCTTTGTCTAGCTAGGTTTTATATATCTCCCCAGCTGGAGGCTCCAGAGCCTCCCTGAGCATTTGTACCAGTGTCTGACCCACTGTCATTGTGAATATTTTTTTTTTCATTATACCAAACCTCAGTTTCCCATGTTCCAGCTAGTCTGTGCTGTCCTTTCTCTGGGCGCCTCTGGGAATACTCTAGTCCTGTCTTTACCCATTAGATATCTACAGAGTTTGACCTCCTGCTTGGCCTTCTCTCAGTTGTACAAATACAGTTCTCTCAGCCTTCCTTCATACTTCATGTACAACTAAATATTTTTACAGAAATAGAGGAAGAAAACGGTGACAATATGAAAAGCACAGAAGGAGGAAAGAGAAAGAGATGGGGAGAAAGATTTAGAGGAAAAAAAAGTGGCAGGAAGAGTAGATGTTGACAGAAGATGAGAAAAGGTGCTGATGGAATCCTGAAGCAGCAAAAATAAAAAAGAGATAAAAAGGAGGACATGAAGGTAAAAATGCAATATGCAGAAGAGGCCTTGGAAGTTGAAGAGTTGTAGAGGTGAGAAATGGATAGGAAATGCAGTGGCCACTCCTCTACCACTGTAGAAGAGGGCAAGGGATGTGCTTTCTGAAAAATGTGCAGCTGTAAGTGAACTTAGAGCTTCATTTTGAACAAGAAGCTCATTTCTGACTCAGAAGAAGGACGATGAAGAAAGGCTTTCTGGGTAGAGATGTTTTATGAAATAAGATGGTATGACTGCTGCAGAAAATGAATGAGCACTGCAACCTGCAAACCAGACAGCTCTGTCACAGTTCCTGTTTCACTTGCAAAGTCTACAGAAGACTTTCTCATTTTTCTTTTCACTTGCAAAGTCTACAGAAGGCTTTCTTTGCCTCTTTCATGTCTTTATCCTACTCTGGAAACAATCGTGACTACAGGACAGCATCAGTAAGTGACAAGCTTGGTACGTTTGTTCCAGGGTAATGGCAAGAAAGTTCTAAAGAACACCAACTTCCTATCACCCTAGGTTGAGATTTATTAAATTTGTAGGCAATACCAAATAAAAAAGGGCTGAAAATGTATTGGAACAAGGTTAGAATTCAAAGTGCTCTTGACATAATTGATAGAGTCAGAAAATAGCAGGCTCCTAACTTTTCTAACCTTAAGACTATTCTTCTATTCTCCCCCCTTTCACAAATTTTATGACAGTTTAACTCTATTCATTAATGAAATTGCTCTGGATATATACGAAAGTCAAAGTACAAATACACCTACAGGTTCTGAATTTTACAGCTTCTGTTTTTCATTCTTTATCCAGCTGAATATTCATGTTTCTTACAAAAAATAATAGAATGTAAAGCTGAGGATATAGAAGTCAAGCTACAAAGGATATTCTTGCAATCAGGTAACACAATATAGATTCTTTTGAATCTTTTTAGAGGCACCATTCTTCACATACCTTTGAAAGGAAAGGAAATATAGCTATTCTCAGTATTTGACCTTGAACAGTAGATTCAAGCCCATTAATAGTTCTTAAGTTACATTGGTCCATGCTGCTACTTTTACTCCTCAACAGTACATATAGGAATATCAAATACAATCTCCCATTAGATAAACGCCATTGGAAAAGCTGGGCTATTTTTTCAACAGCAAATCTGACTCACCACTGGAAGAACTCTCAAACTTTCCCTTTGGCTGCTCTAGAGTTACTATTTGAAACAATTTATCAAGTATATTATCTTGTTATTTTATTTTTAACTTTCCCTAGTAACTCTGAATGTTTTAATGAGGTGAAAGTGCTTATGGTCTCGTGAAGAAATAAGCATAGTTTTTCCCAAGATTTTCCTGTGATATGTAAATGCTTGTCCCCATTGGTGTGAATGAACAAGAGTAAAAACCATATATATTTGGCCATGAAGTGGCCAAAATCATTCTTAACTAAGTCTTCATTGTTTCCATTATTTTAGTATGTTCAGCACTGTCTTAAGCAGGAGAGCAAAAAAATGATTGAAGGGAACCACTGAAAAGAAAATTATGTTAGTCCCTGTGTAACTATTTGATCAAAATATTGTTATGGTCATCTGTGAAATTATTGCCAGATGAGTACTGAGAATCAAATTTCCATGTTGGATACTGTGTAAACCTTTGCCAGGGTTGGCATAGTTCATAAGTTCTTGGTAATGCTGCAGCTACTTTGATAGTGCACATCAAAGTGTAGCACAATCCTCTGGGTTAAACCAAGTAAATAAAAGTCATTGACAAATAATATAGCGTGCTGGGACAAACCACTGATCACATGTTTGATGATGCAAAGATATTTCCTTTGCCCATCCCTGTTCTTCCATTAGAAGAGCCAACATTTGAAGGAATGGAGCCTGGTAGCAATCCTTGGATGATCGCGATTTTAGAAGGCAGAATCCAATTTTCAGCCACGGGTGCATAGCTGTGAAAAACTGTTCTTTTCCACTGGAAGGAAAGCCTGGCAACCCAGTGTCTTCGGGGTAGCTGAGACATGGGCCCCCAGGAAGCCAAGGCCAGCAGGGGCCATTGATCCCAGCAGCTTTCATCTGGGAGAAATCCTCCAACATTCTCAATTTAGAAGGTGTAAACCAAATTTGGGAAAGGGAAGGCTGGTGGAAAAGGAGGGCTATTTCCCCTAGGAAAGAAAGCCTTAAAACTCAGTGTCTGATAGGCAGATGAGAGGCATCCGCTGGAAGTCCAAGGCCAGCCGGAACTGTCATTCCTGGCAGCTTTCATCTGGGAGCAATCCACGGATGTTTGCTATTTTAGGAGTCAGAATCCCACTTCCGTCCCTGGGTGCCTGGGAGGTAATGACAGCTCTTTTCCACAGGAAGGAAAGCCCAGACTACAGTGTCTTGTAGGCAGTTGAGAAGCTCCCTTCAAGAAACCAAGGCCAGCCAGAGCTGTTGGTACAGGCAGCTTTCTTCGGAGAGAAATCCTAGGATATTCACAATTTTAGGAGGCGGAATCCCACGTTTGGCCACAGGCACCGGGCTGCGAACGATGGCTCTTTCCCACATGAAGGAAAGCCCAGCAACCCAGTCTCTTGGGGGAAGCTGAGACATGGCCCTGGGAGGACAAGGCCAGCCAGAGCCATAGTTCCTGGCTGCTTTCATCTGGAAGACATCCTCCAACATTCCCAGCTTTAAGAGGACAATTCCCACATTCGGTCCAGCCATGAAGGATGGCTCTTTTCCACAGGAATGAAAGCCTTCCATTCCCAGGTCTCAAGGGCATCTGAGAGGCAGCATGCAGGAGGCCAAGTCCACCCATACCTGTCCACTTCCAAAATTTCACTTCCAAAATTGCGAACATCCGAGCATTGCTCCCATAAAAAAGCTTCCAACACCAAGAACTCTGGCTGGCCTTGGCCTCTCGGGAGCTGTCTCTCAGGTCCCCCTGACACATTTATCTTCCTGTGTAAAAGAATTGTCATTTTCTTCCAGGAATCCAAGGCACCAGGTGGGTGTTCTGGTAAGGGTGGTCCTTGATCAGCTGCCCCAGAACCTCTGACAGGGTGCCCCAGCACAGCCGCAGCCTCTTGGCCTTGGGTCCTCAAACCAAACAGGAATGGCTGGGTAATATCAAACCCCCCTTCACTGACATCTGCTCTAATTTCCTTACATCCCCTCACACTTTTACAGACACTCCCCCCCCCGCAAATTCCCTTTTTCCCTTTCCAAGACCCCGCAATACCCCACCCCAAACTCCCTCCACCTCCTTCCATCCGCATCTCTCACATCTCCCTATGTCCCCTCAGGCCCCCCAGTTCTATGAGGACCCTCTGGATTTGGAGGGCACATCAGGAGGTCACCCTAACTGGCTCATGCTTCCCATCCTTTTTCCTCTTGATTTAAGGCCTTTAAATGGTGTCAAAAGGAAATTTTCCTTTGATTAAATCCTTAAAATTATGGAAAAAGGTGGTTCCCTCTCAATTTACACCCCTAAATAATGCATAAAGAGGATCTCTGCTCAATTTAAACCCGAATAAAAGGTGAATCAAGGGGGAATGTTCCTTGATTTAACCCCTTAAAATGAGGGAAAATGGACTTACCCCTAAATTTAACCCCCAAAATGCTTCCCCCTCCCACCACTGTTTTTCCCTCAAGAAACACCATTTTGGGGGCTTTTTGACATCTTTTTTGCCTGTGAAGGTCCCTTCAAGTGGACGGTCTCCCTCAATTTAATCCTTAAAATGTAATATAAAGAGGTTCATCTCAATATAAGCCCTTTCAAACCAGGGACAACAGTGTTTCCCCCTCAAATTTAACCTTAAGGTGATGAAAACAGGGCTGTTTCTCTCAACTCAAACCCATAAAACGGCACCATAAAGGTTTTCTCCTTTCATTTAAACCTGAAAATAATAGAAAACGGTGATTCCTAGTCAATTGAAACACCCAGAATCATGAAAGAGTCGTGCTTTCCTTCGACTGAAACCCTTAAAGACACAGGTTGTCTTGGTTTAAAAGACAAATGTCTGCTAAGGAAGGCAGGAAACGTCCTGGAATAGAGAGACCCCTCCCAACAAATTATTATAACTTCAAAATTACGGGGCTTTCAGGCAAAAATGTAGAAAAAGGAATAACAGTTATTTACTAAAAAATACATAGAACAAAACAGAACAAACAACAACACAATAGCAGAAGCTTTCAACCAGGTATTTTTCCTTTTCAGTGTACTTATGAGCACAGCCAGGGGCGGACACTGCCAAGCTCCGTCTCCCGCTCCAAGTGGCAACCCCCAGTCCCAGATCGGAAGAAGAACAAACTAAGCCAAAACTGCTAAATCCTTTATTCCCCTCCCATCCCCAAGCAATTCCACTCCCCCTCCCAGCATCTTCAAGATGATAAAAATTCACTGAGAAGCCTAAACCCATAACTAGGCGGAATTCTATTTTGGCCACAGGCACCTGGCTGCAAACATGGCTCTTTTCCACACGGAAGAAGGCCCAACAATCCAGAGCCTCACATGCAGTTGAGAGGTGGTCCCTGGGTGTCCAAGACCAGCCAGAGGTTTGCACAGATGGCTGGGATGAAGTCACACTGATGTGCAGCACTCAGTAGGCTGGATGGATGAGGAATACATGCTTCTGTTCCATGATGGGTTTGTTTGGGTTTCTCCCATTTGGATTTCTTTGTATTCTGGATTTTGTAACAACATAGAGTATTTAACACAGTGTGGTGGGCTGGTGCCAGCCAGCAGCCCAATTCCCACCCAGCCGCTTGCTCCCTCCCTGAGTGGGACACGGGAAAAGACAGGAAGGAGAAAATGGACAAAGCTGGTGGGTCAGGATGAAGACTGGACAATCACTCACCACCTACTGCCATGGGAAAGACAGATTGATCTTGGGGAAATTCCCAATAAAATACCAATTAGCTGACAATTAAAATTGCCCTATAATGGGTTGCCCAGAGCACCTGAGAAGAGCAGCGTGAACAGTCACAGCAGGCATCCTCCACGTGCTTCGGCACCAAGGCACCCTCTCACTCCAGCTCTGCAGGTCAGAGACCTCCTGTTTTCTGTGTGATTGCAAGGGAGACAAAGGAGAAGCTTAGGCCAAGAAGTCCTCAACACCAAAGTTTGGGATCCCATAATCAGGTGCAGGGTGCAGGCAGCCACTGGAGTCATCTCCTGGAGGCACTCGTTGCCGGGAGCAGTGGAAGGGGAAAGGAGATCCAGGGACTGAGGTATGTAGCGGTGTTTTGCTGCCTTTTCTCTGCAGCTCTCAGGTAGTTAACTGGATTTTAGGATTAATTGTAACAAAATGTAGGTGGAAAAAAAAAAATCACAGGTTTAAAGAAGGGAAGAACAGGTTGAAGAAAATTTTGATGAATTAAACATATTTAAGTTGGCAGAACCAAATTAAATGTACTCAGATACTTTGGAAACTAGCCCTAACCATTTCTGAATCAGCTTTAGAGATTTCCTAGTGTAATGGGGAAGCACAACCATTGGACATGAATTGAAATATGGGAAATGGTTGGGCCTGGGGAATCACTGAGCATGTGTCTTTGTTAGGTCAGTTGAGGGAAAAAATGCAGCTAGCCCTCCGATTGACAGGATCAGTCAGAGCATGGCCTCTGTGTAATCTTGCATTAAATTTTGGATGACAAAAGGGAAAAATGCATGAAATGAACAGGGTAGGAACTGAAATTTTAGAGAAACTGATCAGAATTCAAAACTTATCTTAAGTCGAGGTGACACTCAGAAGGACTAGGATGGAGACACCAAGTACACACGTACAATTGGAAAAAAAATAAGGAGCAGAAGAGCATGAAAGTTTGGAAAACACAGCTTCAGGGCAAGCTGGTCACACAATTCATTCCCCAAACACCTCATCCAAAGAGATCTCTGTCAGCAGATCCTACATCAATGAAAAAGGTGGTGATGATCAGCATCTCCTTGTTACAACTACATGCAGAGCGCTGTCCTTGGCATGGCACATTAGAGCCAATGTGGGCAAACCAGAGAAGACACCACAGCACAGCAAGAACGAGTTATCTTGTCATCACGCCCCAAGGAAGGGGTACAAAACTGCACTATGTATTCCTAGAAAAAGGACATGGGCAGTGGCTGTGAAAGTAACAATGTGCAGGTGTGAGTATAGTTTTCTGTTACACAAAATTTTGATGGAAACAATGATATGTCTCTCCATTGGGGAAGAAACAGTTACCTTGCCTCCAATCAGCAAGACTTCGTGTGAAAAAAAAAAAAAAAA